>JAPYZA010000434.1:0-54430 GCA_030522685.1 Eupelmus azureus
AAAAGAATAAAACATGTCAACAGAAAAGAATATAGCATATAAAGAATGAGCAAAAGACAAATGAACAAAAAAAAAATTATTGTAAAATAATAATAATATGACGTCGAAAGTTGGCGGACCGCCGAATGATGATTTCTGTAGCCATGGTCGTACTGTTTTTACGTACCTTGGAAAATCACGTGTACAACCTTCTATCAAGGTGCGAAACTAATTTCGCACTCAACTCACTATGATTTTTATATTTATGATGTATATAAGTTATTGAAACAAATACTTTTCCTAAATACACAAGGTGTAGTATATATATAGACAGCATAAAAACAACAGCAAACAGACAGACGAGGGTACGAGCGAGATTTTTTTACATTTTTAAGAGTGTATGCGTGTGGCGAAGTGTGATGTTTTGTGTTTTCCTCAAATCTTTGATTAGCAGAAAAAATTTGAAAAAGTTGTTTGTTAAATCGTTTTAAGAAATCTATTTACTTATATCATGTAGAACTATAAAATTGTATTTAATTTGTTTCCGCTAAATCAGTGACCTGGAGTAGGTGGTTAAATTTTCTGAAAATTGTGTAATGTCATTCTCTTAGACAAGAATAGTGTCAAAGTGTATTTTATGAAGAAAAATGTGCTCTCCTCGTACTTATTACAAAGAGAGAAGAAGAAATGCAATACTTTGAAGAGATGAGAGTCACAGAGAGACAGAAAAATAATAGGTGCGAAACGATACAGCAGGCAGTAGATTCATCGTCATAACTCATATCTGAACAATATTAAACATTAGTTATGATTGTCTCGCGTTGTTTTACGAATTGCTTTGAAGTTACGTGAGATTTGGTTTGCTGTTTGTGTATATGTGAAATTTAGATAGTCATTCCGTGAAGATGTCAGTATCGAGGTGTTATTTTAGAGTTGGTACTTTAGTAAAGTGTTTACCAAAACATGCGTTTTCATAAAATATTTAACTATTTAAATGGTTGTATTTATCAGAAATGTAATAAAGCAAAAGAATAATAAAAATCTATTAAATATTTTTATGAATCGGCACTTTTAGTGTTTATTAATTGTTAAATTAGGAAGTGAAGCACAAAATTAAACAACTTTTTACCTCGTTTCAATTATCTACTATGGACTATAAGGTCTAAGCGATCTCAATAATATACGACGATTATTATAAGGAAAATTAAAAGTATGGATTATTAACTAAAGGATAATTTTACACCGATCAAACAACATGTCCCAGAACTTCTAGATTAATTTTACAGTTAAGTCAGTGGCAACTCAACTAAACATCAATTTGTTTTAAACTACAAATTTTACTGTCTTAAAAACTCATGCATATTCTTCTTCAACAACGTAATTCTGGTGTTATAACGCATACGAAAATAAAGGTTTATCGAAATATTTTGAAGGTATTTATAAAATAGGTGTAATAATCAAACAAACTTAACTAACGTTACATTATTGGCGTCATTACGAGTAATAAGAAAAATTAACAATAGTTATACAAAGTAATGGAAAAACATATTCTCTACATATAGTCATTAAGTAGATGAAGCCTTGCTTTGGTAAGACACCGACAGATTAAAAATAAAATTAATTTATTTAAGCCAAAGTGATCCATATAATAATTATAATCATAATGCTTTAAAGGATAAATTTTTTTCTTAAATCAAGACCAGGGCTGAAAATTTTAATTAATTTAAAACATTAATATTGATTAATTAATTAGTTAATAATTATTATTTAATTCACTATTGAACTCGAAGCATGGTAACAAGTATATATTATAAACAATTTGTTTATTTTTAACAGTTAGCTATTTATTAAAACTCCTTTAAAATATTTCGAAAAATTAAAAATAAAAGAATAAGTAAATTAAAAAACAACATAACGTGGAAGAAAATTACTTCTCCGAAAGGAAAATCGATGGTATAATCCATATGAATCTCCTACAATCATAAAAATGTTTATATAATTGTCGAATATGCACATCACATCGTCCAAGCCACACGCGCATTGAGAACTCTGTCAATTTGTATACACACTATTAAATCGACGTTGTCCTGCAGGGTCCTTTGAAGTATAATAAAGAAAAGCATCACAATTGGATTTTTGAAGAAAAAAAGTCGTGACCATATGGGCAGTATTGGTTAATTAATTGTGTGCTTCGGGGTTAATATCGTGAGAAGAAGAGGTAAATGGTTAGTAGGAATTTATATTGAGAATAACACCTCACTTTATTCCTGAAAAACGAAGAGTCATTTACAAGATAAAAATAATGAAATAAATAAAATTTATTTTTATGCAATATTATTTTTAAGATTAAAAATAGTAGTCAAAATTAGATATATTTACTTTTATGAAGAATTATTTTTGTTATTGAATCTTCGTTGTTCATTTTTGTTAATAGACAGTCGATAAATTTTGATAAGAAAGTATTTATATTAAAAGATTTACTTAAAATTATTAATGAAGACAGAAAACGACTGTTTATTACACTATGAATTAATTAAAAAGATAAATCATTTATCGTTATAATAAACATAAAAATTCCTGACGATATAATGAAAAATTAGAATAAAGGTAAAGAAGCAAAACCAAGTAACTAAGTAAAAAATAAGAATAGAAAATAAAAAATTATTAACACTTACAATACCAAAACTCAAAAGCAATAAATTAAATAAAAAAGAAATATAAAGGAAAAATAAAACTATACAGTAAAATAGTAAAACTATAAATCCAATATACAGAAAAGAGATAAATGATTTTGCCTTCAGTAAGAATATGTATTCAGAGAAGCATTTACCTTCTTAAATAAAAGGAATTCATTATAACTAGATATAATTAATTCAGTTAAACAATAAACATTTTATTAAAATTAAAAGTTACTTATTCTACTATTTCTCTGAATACTAAAATGCTATGCTAATATGAAGATCCAGAACGATTTACTTATCCATCGAATAATTTATTTACATCAGCAATCTTCGATCAACCTATAATCAATCCCTTCATCACTAAACAGTTAAAATAGCTCTGCTAGCTCATTCGAAAATTCTAATATAGGCAAATATTCTCAATAGGATAAGCAAAGTCGATCGAATCTACCGGTGTCACCGTAGCTAATGTCGATGGAGGCTAAAGGAGAAGGGCGACCTCGGAATTCCGAAAAAAAGTATCGAAACAAGCTCGTGATTTCGCATTCCGATCGCAACTAAGCGAACAATAACGTTTAAAAATCCGATGAAACAAAGTTTATAATAATAAGTTTTCCAATTAATAATTCAGAATGCAATTGTTATTAGTAATGGCATGACGGAGCTTGATTCGTCGGAATGTCGGAGAACGCCCAGTCTCCCAGGGCTTTGAAAGGTGCGTACGTACCCCAGTTGGACAGGACCGAGGGCAGACTGGCGGGCGATATTATCGTCGCTAATCAATGCGCGTGTCATGGATTCGGTGGAGTTCAAGCCTGCGTGCTCTTGCTGGACGACACAACAGACAAGACACAATTAACCGCATTAGCGCACTCTTTTGCGTGTGTTTGGTGCTACACCATTTTTTTTCCCTCCGGCTTATTAAGGTTATTTATACTGCGGCTTTTTGACCAGTCAAAGCTTTTCATTTTCTAAGATTTTTTTATTGCGCAATTGACTTTTGAAATAGCATAGCATTGTTATTAAATAAATCGTTTTTTGATCACAGTATTCAAATTTTATTTCTATTAAATTGTGAATACGAATATATGTACATATATAATATCATTCATACATAATGTTTATACAAAAATATATATATCCATACATACACATATATTCGTTTATATTTAGAAATTAGTAAGTATTAATAAAATTAATAAATGAAAACTGAACAAATAAATATTACAATTAAACTTATTTTATATTGAATTCAATATTTGCTTTCCAATACGTGTAACTTACAACAAATGACTATGTCAAATGAACATTTTAATTTTTCTTTGACTGATCAAATCTTATTAATATATCATATTATTTTAATTATTTTAAATACGAATTGTCAAACTGTTTAATTCCTATAAGAATTCTCATTTAATTGAGTTTTATATATTCTACAAACTACGATAAATTATTCATTAATTAATTTACGCTCATACTAACAAAATCCACTAATTTACTAATTTAGGAGATTTTATAGCTATACGATTACCGATAATCACGGGAGTACCTGTTAAGTATTTAATTTTGAAAAAATCTAATTGATTTTTTTTTGTTAAATTTAAAAATAGATTTAAAAAATTTCCGTGATTGTCAGTAACTACACAATTTTACATCCTCTTAAATAAATTCCTTTAGTAAATAATAGGATAAATAATTTTAATGCAATTAATATGTATAGTTATTTAAAAATACCATTTTATAATGCGAAAAATAATATTTTTAAAATATTTTTCAAATGGAACAATTATATTCAAAACATTATATACTACAATGTAAACTAATATTTACTGAAAATCAACAATTTACTTTAGCTTATAGTATCACACTAATTGTTAAATATATAAATAAATTTTACATACTAAAATAAAAGGCGTACTACACGTTTGGAAACAAAGTAAGACAATTCTTATTTAAGTATTACAATTTATATAAAATAAATTATTAAAAATAGATTATCAGCTCCTTTCGGCGAAGCCTCGTTATTATATATACCTGAAATGTCTAATATTATAAAATTTTATTCACGAGCTGTGAAAGATAAAATTTTGGTTAATTTGCGTAATTTAGATGTTTCTTTTATATGACATTTTGTCTATTTTTATTCACCTGAAGACATCGTATTTGATATTTTCTTATGGATTACTTATCATTTTTTTTTACTTAAGAAAATTCAATGGTGGCGAGATTTCGAGTGCGCAAATATGTAAACGGTCAAGACATGAACAAATAACAAATGCAAACAATTAACAAATAGCAACAGGCGAAGCAGCTTGGCACTTAAAAACAAAAAGCACAACATCAGCAGAACAGCCATTTTCTTTGTAAAGCTGAGCAACGACGCTTTGACTTTTACTGTTACATTGATCAAACTTTTCAAAATTGTATTTTAATTCATTAGATTATTTTTTATTATAATAGAAGAATTTATAAAAATCAAGGCATCGGAGGGTACATCAAGCTTGCGCTACAATAAAGGTGCTAACAAATGACACTAAGAAAGAACATATAATAAAAAAATTTCCGACACATTTAATGTCCCGCATAACTCATATTATCAAAAAATA
Source organism: Eupelmus azureus (assembly GCA_030522685.1). Taxonomy (NCBI): domain Eukaryota; kingdom Metazoa; phylum Arthropoda; class Insecta; order Hymenoptera; family Eupelmidae; genus Eupelmus; species Eupelmus azureus. The sequence continues at coordinate 5,267 of JAPYZA010000434.1, forward strand.
AGATAATTGGAGAAAAATATGTACTAAAAATATAATTATGGAGTTGAAGGAATAATTTGAAAAATTAGAATAATGGGGAAAAGTAAAAGTGTCGGTAATTAGTTTAAAAAAATATTTTGTATACATACCCATGGCCACACCATCATCATTAGTTATTCACATGATAATTTTTCTAAGAGTAAAAAAATCTACTATTGATCGTCTAAGTGAGAAAAGTAAAAAGTTTCAGTCTTAGCGTAGCACAATGAAATTGCGTTTATTAAAGCTGAAATTGTTCTCTTGCAGAAAATTTATTCCACATTATTTATTCTTGGGCATAAGCTTTAATTTTATGTATCTTTGATAAATCGTCCTTTGTAAATAATAAGTAATAAAGTATAAGTAGAGACTCGTCCTTTAGTCAGTTTAAAGTTGGACAAACAGATAAATGCTTAAAAAAAAAAGAAAAAAAATACAAACAAACTAAAATATCCACTTATTTCTGGAATCATTTAACATTGTCTCGATACAGTTTGAAATGCTTGAAACTGTATCAACTGTTATGGCACCGTGTGAAAATTATTGACACGATAAGTATATTTTTATTTTATTTTGTTACACACAAAACTCGTATCAGAAACACAAAAAAAAACCACGCGCGAAGAGTATTTAAATTATTGTCGCCGCGATTCTTGGCGTGTTATTGGACTAGAAAGCAAAACAGTCGCGTCTCTTAACTCTTTGGGAAGGCTTCAAAATTTCTCTTCTGCTCGACATGTTTTTTATTTTAAGTTAAATAGACTTTTTCATGAAACTGGAATATTTAATAAAAATAATCTATTTTTATATTAGAAATATTGTGCGAGCTTAAAGAATTGAAATTTCGCCCAACTCCCGATTCAACAATAATTGGCGGAGACACGCAGCTATAACAAGGCAAACAATGAGCACAATTAAATAGTTTTAAAAAAATGTTAAAAAATTGTTTATATATGATAAAACAGATATTCTATATAAATTGGCGCAAAAAACGCTAAATAACGGTTGATAACAGCTTGCCTGAGGGGATTCCTATAGTGCGATCCGAGGGACTCTGTCATGGTGTACAGGTGCTGTAACCCACAGAACAGATACTTGGCTTACATAGCGTGCTCTTTTTTAGCTGCATCATCACTCTTTTTTTTTCTTTTTTCTTTTATAGCGTATTATATTTTTTGCTCTGCTTTGCGATTTGCTTTAATTTTATAATTATATTTTCTGTGTTTAAATTTTCAACTTTTTATCGATCATGAAAATAACTACAATAAAAAAGTACTTTAATGCTTACAAAATAAGCAAAAATATCTTTTCTTTGGAATTTACTCTATTAACAGAAGCAATTGGCCATTATGACAGATTTTAAATATTCAATGGAGATATTTTAAACTCTTAATAAATAATACTTTAGAATTAAACTTATAAAGAAATTTTTAACTTTATATATTATTATATAAATGCTGAAATGAATTAATCTCAAAATTACTTAGTATTTTGTTCAATGACAATATATTGAATACGAAATAGGGATTGTTGACTTTAATGAAACTTAAAATATTTTTCATATTCAAGTAATTTTTTGCGATAAGTCTAAAAGCTGAAAATTTAAATTCACACTTTTTTAAAAAGAGTCTATTTTTTATATTTAAATGCACATTTAATTTAATACTTTTTAAGTATTAAAGCTACTTTATTCAAAAACTTTATTAAAAACTAGATTTGTGTCTATGTTTAAAAATAGACTCCATTAAACTCATTAAGGCCTGAGGATTTGTGCATTACCGGTATTTTTATTCTTTTATAAAAAAAAATTAAATTCTCATTAGTTAAACAATGCAAAAATAACGTATTATTATTAAAGTTATTTGAAACTTGATTTTAGTTAAAAAACTTGTACTCAGACATTAGGAGTCAAAACAACAATAAGCTTTCGCAGACTGTGCCGCGTTTGCATAACAAATTCAAAAGTTAAGCAAAAAGATTAAAACGATTCTTAAATTATTAACAATTTTCACAAACTTATTCAAGTCAAAAGGACACTTTTTGCTTATCTCTGATCAGCTACACCTATAGTACTTTAAAACATAGTCGCGTTACGCTTGAGGCTGCAGCAAAAAATGACAAAAAAAAGGGACAACAAATGCAAATCTATACAATAGCCTCGATAAAATAAAGGTAAAACTGAAACAGCTCGTTCATCGCGTACGCAGTGCAAATCTACGCTATAGAGGTCTAATCACTTCAGTCGAAATCGCGGATTTTCGAATCACGACAGCCTGTAATTTTTTGCTGAGAGGCGCTTTTGGGATTGACTGTGAAGTGACCGTAGAAAATTTAAAAAAGGAGGCGAATTTTTTTTTTTCGACACAGTGCAATTAGCTGGTGCATTAGTGAATTATTGTAACAACTAGCTTTTTTTCGCTACAGAGGGCATGCGTGTTTCAATTTTTTCTTGAATAGTGGCGATACTGTGGTCATTGAGGATTTTCGGTACAGTTCTAATCGATTGCTGGCGTCCTAACTAAGATTTTTAATTATTTTACTCTGTTATGGAAAAATATTGGATTGAAATTTAAATTGGAACTACAAGAAGAATTTTATCTCTGATTGCGCTTTCTTTTAACGTAGCTAACTTGAATAAAAAATAAAAACTTTTCGTTCTCATCAAAGTACTATTAAACATTTTCTTAAATAAAAAAAAAAGTACAATTCGCCAGAGAACTGAACCGAACGGAAGGTGCCGCTCATCAAAGGATATGCCAGGTGGTATCGAAATAGCAAAATTAACGCTATAATTGTAAATAAAATTTCAAGCAAAAAAAAATACTAATTGAAAAAATGAATTACGAACCACACACCAGCGACTGTCGAGCAATCAAATAATTAACCAGCCCTTTCGATACCACCTCAATCGTGTATCTAGGTAATAGAAGGCTTGCTGATGACAAGGAGGGAATGGTGTGAAGTTTTGTTTGGTTAATTAATTACCCGAGCTTGAGAGCCTGGCCGCCGGCGCGGAGGCCCTCCTCGCCCAGCAGTGTCACCTGCTCTTCCTCGCGGCTTGGATCCGCCATCTGCGACACGACACTTCCATGCTCAGCCTGCCAACAGACACACGTCACCCTGCCGCCTCTGCCCTGTCTCTCTTTCGTCCACATCGAGGCGGCCGTCGTGCAGCCTCGATCTCGCTCTTTTCGCGCGCACGTGTGACTCTCCTGGGATTGGTGGGATTGAAGGAGAGGATTAGGATTGATTAGGAGAGGAAATAGATTTAGTTTGGGGAGGATATGTACTGCATGCTAACTTTTAATTGTGATTTTAAGTATAGTTTTTAATAATTTTCTTTTTTACAAATCTTTTGTTAATCTTTTTAATGACAAGGTGATGATACGTTTATATGATAATTTACTGTCAAAACAAAAAATTAATATTATACATACGTACGAGAGTTAAATGCTAGAAAATAATTCTTCATACTTAAGCAAATATTTTATGTCCAAATGACAAATAAAAATCTTTTTCTACTTATTTTGTAACAGGTGAAGTCTAAAATATTTAATTTTCTCGACACGTGACCAAAATAATTGAATAGCTTTATCGTATCCACGAAATTCGGGCGGGACGTTTACACTGATTAAATTATTTGTACAGCGTAATTGAATAAATAAAAAGATACTTTTATAATTGTTAAATTCACAAAAAAATATTAATATTAATTTAATAGTTATATTTAACGTTATTTTTCTTCATAAACGTGTACGTAGTATATAAATTCAGCCAGACATAAATATTTTAAGATTTTATAGCAGTTAAAGTCATTTGGGAATTGGGTATTTATAAAATAGGAGGATATAGAAGCTTGTAAAAAGTATTTTCACCAATACTACTAGTACATATACATATATTTAAAGATGACATTTGATATAAAGAGAAAAAGCTTTAAACTTTAAACTTTTAACTTTCTATTTATGTATTACTAAAAGGATACTTACACTAACATCTATATATATTTTTAGGTCTCAAATGTCATTTTTAAATTTAAATTTAACTAATACTATATACATAAACCAAATAATAATTATTTACGAGTGAAAATTTTATTTCTGTAAAGCCAGGCATTAAAGTGTGATTGATTAGTTATCTAATAAGTAAATAAAAATTATTTACAAAGATTCAAAAATACAAATTGGTAAAATTAATATAATTATACTAAAATAATGTAATAAAATCATTAAAATAATAAATTATGACAAAATTAAATGTTAATAGCTGGTAAGTCGCAATTATTTTAGAAAGCAGTTTGCAAACCACATAAATCAAAATAAAAATATTAAACATTAACTAAAATCGCCAAATACAATTCAAAACCAATATTCCAAGTTAGTCCAAATCCACATGCTGCTATAACCATTCGCATCGATTAGTAAACATCTGCAGTATAGTGAAACGTGCCCATTGATATCTTCTTATATAAGACGATTGTATTGCAGATATGCGCGACAATACAGTAAATTAAAGATCTGTGGCATGTCACGTCAATTGTGCATGTTTTAACGAAACTACTATTAAAGTGCGGTAAAAAAAATTCTAAAGTCGTGCATGCGAAGAAGATGCTAAATATACCAAAACCTTGAAAAACAGAAAAATAAATGAGAAAGATGATTTCTATGTGCTTTTTAATAGACAATTTGGTTATTCTACTTATTAAGAGAGATTTTCTCAGACGTTTTCCTTATAAAGTGTTAATTTGTAGAAAATAATAAATAATTGATGAACCATTAGAAAAGTTACTTGAATATTTTATAGATACATTAAAAATTTGTAAAATATTAAAACATAAATTTACTAAACGTAATTGAAAACACATTTGTATAAATAAAATAAAAAATAAGAAAGCAGGTGCATGAAGCTCTAAGGTGATAAGTGTTGATTCAACGTTTACCCTTCAAATAAGCAAAAGATCACAAGGTGCTAAAATAAGTCCAATTATCACTAATGAAAAACTACAAGTTAACTGGATCCAAGTGTTTAAAACTCTTTTTTTAAGATGCCAGCGTCTACACAATAAAAAAGAGAACAGATATACAGGATAATATGAATAGAGTTGATAGAGTCAAGTGGAAATATTTTATATAGGATTAAATCGGCAAATCTTGTACCTGCGTCACAAAATCGTCATTACCTTCCAAATCGATAAAAAAAAATGAATGATATAGCGAAGAATTGTAGAAGACAAACGGAACGCGTCTGGAGACAGGGCAGATCCGTGTGAATTGTGTCAGTCGCAGATCCTGCGACTTTGTTAGTTGACAACACTAACTCATTAAAAATTAAATAAAATCCTAGAATCACTGAACAGTATCATTAGTGACATACAGAAAATAAATAGTACACATACAGTGCCAGAAGTCATTATCTTTGTTTCTTTTTTATGTTAAAGCAGCTTTTGGCATTTATCTATTGATTGAAGTATGTGATTATCTTCCCGATCCGTTGCTCAATTAATAGAGAAATGGAAAGGGTATTCACGGGGATTTCATGTATTGACTCGAGCTCTGTTTTTAATCTGTGACTCATTGACATTAGAGAAAGAAAGAGATTTCATGTCCTTGCTTTCGCGATACCGAGAAAAAGCCAATGCAAACGGAAAAAGTGAAAAAGTTTATTTATGCTTTGCATTCTTTCCTTTGTAATAAAATGCTCATGCACTGATTGACAAAACAAAATATGATAATAGTTTTTGGTGACTCAAGTAATTTTATTAATTATTACTTATTTTTTCAAGTCAAAAAGCATTTTATCAATTTCTTAAATAGAAAAATTGAAATGATAGCCTTAGATTTTGGTCCAATATCATTCTAAAAATATTAATTTCAAATCTATAAAGTACCAATTCATGCATAAATTATTTCTGGCGAAACCTGAATCATCATTTTATAAAAATCCTTTGCATTCACAAAATTTGGCTGCTGCTAGCCAGTGCTTTCAAATGTTCCAATCAGCAAGAAAAAGTCAATTAAAAATGCTATTTCCCTGTACTTTCAATATGCAATTTACCCATAAGTTACATAAACTGTTTGCTTTTACCTCATTACCAACATTGCCAAATAATTTACCAGCTGCTTCTCATAATAAAATGGCATTTATTAGTTTAATTTAATGTTAAATCTCCAATCAATCTCACTCATAAAATTAGAAAAATTGCAAGCAAATTGAAAAATGTCAGAAACTAGAACTAAGCACTAAAATGTAGTATCATTGAAATTTTATACGTTGACATTTGATCACTAACATGTTATAAATACTCTCCAATTCAAGATTATTTTCTAATTTCTAAGACTTCTCAATTTTAATTATTTTCAAAAAACCCCCCTGCCCTAAGTAATTATAATATTATTAGATACTAATTTATTATTAAGTATTTTATTATCACTCATCACACGAAAGATGAAAGCAGAAAAAATCATTATCTTACCTCATCAAAAAAGACCTGAGTTTTTCGAAGAATATGTTTGAGTTCAGTAAGCTCTAGAAAGTTTCTTTTCAAGGCTTCTGCATTTTGGTTGACTTCACGCAGCTCATTTTCCAACTTCTCAAAAGTTGCCTCCAGATCTATCATTTCCCTTGGTTGTGGAGCTTCTGGATTCTCACCAGTATCCAGCATTGGGATTCCATCCTTTTTGATCTCCTTTTCCAGGTAACGCAGTTTTCTTTCCATCTCATCGCAACGCCGAACCTCATTGACAAATTTACGTTGGAATGCATTCACATCTGGATTCAACTATAAATATATAAAAGAAAAGATTTAAATTTTAGAACGTAAATAGTTATCTTTTAAAACCTTACATGTTTATATTTGAAAAAGAGACTAACAATTAAATGTGATAAATTAGTGAGTATGAAGAGTAAAACTTTTAAGTATAATCTCAGTATATTTCTAGAGATTAAAAGAATAAATATTTGAAAGGTAGTTCACGGAGGATACCAGAATCATATCATAGAAGGTGAAGAGCAGATAATAATTTCAGGGCTGAACTCAAGGTCATACCTGAGAAGAATTTAAGAAAGCCATCAGACCATAAAACCCGCTTCAGACATATGCTCCAGAAAGCCATTTCAAGTAAGGATAACGCATTGCTCAACATCTTTCGACAAAGACAAAATCCCCAAGTCAAACACAAGATACTCTGCTCAACGAATAAAAGCCATCCCATCCCAAATCAACGCAAAGAGGCAACTCGCCTTATCAAAAACCATCCCACCCCAGCATCACCTCTGAGCCTCCAACAAACACACTCGACCCAAAACCCAAAGCTCCGAATCAGCTCTCTACTCACATCTCTGAACTGCACCAGGCCGAGCTCACCCAGCTCAGAGACACAGGCGTAGGCGGCCTCGCTCTGAAGGAAGAGCTGGCAGAGGGTCATCTCCTCGCTCCTGAACAGCGACCCCATCCTGGCTGCTTATGCTGATTCTTCCGACTCGAAGGGCGTGTATGTCTGTCTAAAATCGTCGGGCTCCGCTACTTTTTCCGGGAGTCGTGGCTCACTGTCTCATAGCTTCTCCCTATCTCTATCTCCTCCAGGCCAGCGTATTGGCTCCCTTATTCCGCTATCTCTCAGCCAAGCGCGAGCGCCCGATTATCTCTCGCTGCGGGCGTCAGAAAATTTTCCCTGCGGACTGTGTGCGTGCGGAGCCAGTCTGGGCTGCGCGAATCGATACAGAGAGGCGGTCACACGGCACCCAGTCACGAGGTGTCACTGGATCATTGATTTCGCGCGGTGTACACAGAGCGGCGACTCGCGCTTACGGTTTCGCGGCCGCTTGCTCGATTGATAATACAGTTGCTCGGCTTGTTTATGGACTGCTGGTTATGTTTGGCTATTGAATTTTGCCTTTCGTCTTTGGTATTGTTTTAAGAAAAGTTTTTACATAGAATCTGATATATTTTCGGATAAATCAATACGTTATACTATTATATTGCAGGATTTTTGAACTCTGTCAAGGTGGCGCTTGGAGCAGTCTTGAAAATCCAGGCCGCTCGACGATCTGTCTCGGCCACGGCGACGGCGCAGAGAAGGTGTCATATGATCAGCCCGTGAAACGGTGAGCCACGGGTTAGGGAGGCTGCTACTACTGTGTGGAAAAGCTGACATTTTTCCTTGCAGCTCAAAAATACAGACACCCAGGGAGCAGGATGTTCGCGCGGATTCTCTGGGCTCTCGCCGCCCTCGTTGTTTATGGTAAACTATCATCTTTGATTTCATTTCGTTTACTAAGCGAAGTAGGATAAGTAAGGTTTTTCGAAAGCTCGAGGGTGTGGTGATAAGTGGAGAGCGGCCCCAGCAGGCTCGGCGAGGTTTTCTGTTGATCAATTTGTGTTGTGTTCACAGTACAAGCGAGTGGTGAGGTCGTGCTTCTGCACACACCGGACAGCGTGATTTTCAAGGGTAACAAGGAGATCGATCAGAGCCTTCTGAAGGAGATATTCTCTGCTTCGCTTGGGTTCACCGTCAAGCAGGTTACAATCTATATCTGAATTTTTTAGTCCTTTAGGAATTTTTACTGAAGGGGTTTTTTGGCTTTTTAGAGAGCAACATGGAATGGAATGTCAATTACAAATCCGTTTAATTTGCCTGAAGCAGTGGTCGCTGTTGCAGTTGAAGGAGTTGATTCCTTGGGTGCGATCAAAGGTAAAAAGTTTCCTCTAAATGTGGATGAAGTCGAGGAAACCACTTGGCAGGCTTTGAGTGGCCGACTAGAAGAGAGAGATCATGATAACTCTCTTGTCAGAATTTATCTTGGTGATGGTCTTGATGCTGTGAGTAGTAAAATTTTACTTATTTAAAAACAATGATTTTGCAAGATAAAATAATTGTCCTTAGCTGAGCTGTTTATTTTTTTTGTTAACTCTAGTTGGGTCAATCTGCTCTTGGTGAACTAAAACCAACGCCAATTGACGAGTCTTCCCTGAAGGCTTTAAGTCTGAAAAATGATGAAGATCGTAAATTCTTGGATGAAGTGCAGCTACTTCGTGCAATTGCCAAAAAAGTTCCATCAGCTATAACCGCTGACAATAAACCAGATGTCTACTGGCTTGTTGTTTCTGGTTTGCGACCAGTTTTTGATATTCATGGAAAGAATTCTGCAGCTGCTAAAGAAGCCTTGACTTTGCTGAATGAAGCACTCCATGATGTCAGCAAAGCTTTTATGGATGTCTATAAAAATCAGGTTTGTTTTGACAAAAAATAATTTTTTAAAAACAAAATCATTAATGCTTATTTTTTGAAAAATGTTCTTTTTTCTGACAAATTCTAAAAATGAAAGCTCATTTTCTTTTTTTTTATGTTATCTTTTACTTTTAAGGTTTTGATTGCTGCCTTTACTAATGATGCTAGTCAAGTTCGTCACACTCGCTCAACTTCTTTTAGGCAGCGAAGGGATACTGAAAACAAAACAGACCAGGTCAGTACCTAGCAGATATAAAACTAAAATTTTTATTTATTGTATTCACTTATTTATTACTATTATTTTATATTTTTAATTTACAAAACAAGAAATACTTAAAATAAGTATTTTATTAGGAGAAAAATTGTTTTGGGCTTACTAATTTTTTTATTACAAGTGCTGGAATGGAAATATCAAAATATATCAATTATTGAATCTAATAAAAAATATTTATTTCATTTAGAATTTCCACCTTTGGAAGGATCTGGTGATTCGGTTAGCAAGTTGGATTCACAATTCCCTTCGCCTTGTTTTATTTTATTTATTTTCTGTACAAGAAAAAATTACAAATTTCATTCTTTACTAACAAACTAATATTTTTAATTATTTTTTGTTATACAATATTTGACAATAAATGCACAAATTTAGTAGAAAGGAACCTTTTATATAACAAAAATTTACATATATATAAATATACATTTATTATCAAAGTTATTAATTTAATAGGAAGAAAGTTCAAAACAAAAAGAAAATTCCCCAGATGCTCCAATTGGAGATAACGATAATATAGAAAGAGATAAAGAAGAAGAATTAGACAACATCCTGATAAATATTCAAGAGGCAGAGGTATTAAGAAGTAGCTGCTTGAGTCCTGCATTTTTATTTTCAGTTGAATGAGAATTAAACTCTAACATTTTACTTCAAGAGATTGATTTATTTCTTTATTTTTCAAAATTTTTATAACGTATTTTAAATTTGAAAAAAGTGGTGATACCACAGCATTAAGTTATGATCATAAGATATTAATACAAAGCATAAAAAGTATAAAAATGTAATCTTATAACACTTTTGAAACAAATTAATCTCTTTGCATTAATATTATTATTTTTATTTCAAACAGCTTGTATGTTTTGATTTAGATTTAATTTTAATAGATTGTTTTTTTCTTGTGATACTAAATAGAAAAAAATGAAATAGCAAATTGAAAACATTGCATGGTTTGACGTTTTTGATGTAAAAATAGTAACACCGAAAATTTTTTTGCAAAAGGATGCAGAAAAAGATAAACACAAAGAGGAAAAGACAGGAGATAATACACACGAAAATTTAGATGATAAAAATGATAACTCTAACATTAACAAAGAGGAAAAGACAGGAGATAATTCACACAAAATTTCAGATGATAAAAATGATAACCCTAACACTAACAAAAACACTACAGACACATCACCAAAAATATCTAACAATGGAGACACTAATAATAATACAATAAAAAATAAAGAGATTCTGGAGGTAAAATTAAAAATTATAGGTGTCTTTTTGTGCAAGAAAGTATCTGGCTTTTATTGGGCTAGCAGCTAAAGTGCTCAGCTGTGCACTAGGATTGTGTATCATTGTTATTCTGTTTTTATTTTCTGTATTTTAAAGTACTAAATTTTATTTACAGGAATTTTATTGAATATTTATTTAGTTTTAATGATCTAGCAAAGCTGTACACTTTTAATAAGAACTATTTTTTTTAGCGTTTATAAAAGCTATGAGATCCTATATAAATATTAGATTTTATAGTTTTAAGAGCTTTTAAAACTGTTTTGTTTTAATCTAAGTTTATCTTTAGCAAATTTTAAGTTGTAATCTCGATTGGTGCTGCTAAAGGTTTTATAGATTAGAAAAACATAGTGTAATGAAATATTTCATTTTTATTTTACAGAAGGATCTCAACCTAGCAATAAAATATAATAAGAACTACGCAGTCATCTTTAACATCATACTGTGGTTCGGTATTGCATTTTTCTTTTCGCTTCTCGCGATTTGCAGTGAGTACTTTTATATTATAATTATCACATTTAAATACTTTTTTCAAGGAAAAAAAAATTAATGTTCGTATTTTTTTCAGTTTTCATTGCTGAAATGGATCCAGGCCGTGATTCAATCATTTACAGAATGACTTCCAACAGAATGAAGAAAGACAATTAAATGTTTAATAATTAAGCATTAATAGAACTAACTTCATGAAGATTCACTTCAATGATTATATTAAAATGGAGTTATATAAATTACTTTTTTAGTTACTTAAAAACACTTTAAAATAATTTACAAGAATAATTTATCTTTTTAAATGCAATAGAGAATCCTTACTCAAAGAATTAAATCAAATCAAGTTAGTTCTATTGATGCTTAAAAAATCGTTATGTAAATACGCCTATATCAAGGACGTTTTTTGAAAAAAGGATACGTACACAAATATTCTGAAGAATGTATGAGTCTTAAGTGCAGTGTTACAAAGAGACAAAAGTGTGCATATCTTGGAATCTTCTCAGATTTACAACAATCGCACAGGACTTTTTTCTCAATTGTTGAATTTTTGAATGTTCATTCCTTTGTTTCTTCACCCTGTGTTCAGGGTATAGTACTCTTAGCTTTTAAGTAAATTAGAATCCTGTAATTATATGTAATAGAAAAAACTTTTACCTGGTTGTGGAGTGAAAGAATGAATGTGTATTTTCAGTATTTAAAAGAGTTTTTAAGAACTCTTTAAAACTCACTCCAAATCCATAACACAAATTATATATACAAACCAAATCTGTAAATTATTTGTATAATCTGTTAACTAAAGAAATTACAGATAATTATGTCTAAATTCAGAAGAAACAATTTATTTCATTTTGGTTTTTGTTTTTCTTGTATACAGAATCCTATTTGACATTTACAAACTATTTGTATTGGGAATAAAAAATATTATTTTAATTATTGGATAATAAATAATGGAAAATATCAAAAGTTTTTTCTTAAGAACCATTTAATCATTTGTAAATTAAAAATATTCCTTCAAATTTGTTTACATTACCTAAAAATTTCTTAAAGTTATTTATAATCAAGAACTTTTAGTTAAAATTTTTTAACTGATAATGTTAATAAACAAAATTATGTACAATTACATTTTTGATAAATTATCACTTTGGAGCACATTTACGATTATGTTTTATGTGGGCATTTAAAGATCAGCTGATCTGCTGGAAGCGTCACTACTCCCATTAACTGTCTCTCTCAAGGTCACCTGTTCAAAAATAAATAAATAATTATTGCATTATAAATACATGACGTTAAAAAAAAACAATACAAATTTTTTTAATTGCAGTTTTCTCTTATTACGGTATACATAATAAAATAATACAGCTAATGTTTTTTTTATTTAAAAAAAGTAACTAAATAAAATTTTCTAATCTATATATAACGATAATTCTTTGAATTATCTAATCTTCCATTAAAAACAATTATCCATTTTTCCAAATAAATACAAATTCTATAAAATTTCACAAATCTGCTACAGATCTGAACCAAAATATAGTTACGTAAACCGCCTAAAACACGCCCAAAACCTCGCCCAAATCTATTAATAGAAAAAACCGAATCGTGTTGATCAACAAATAAATCGAAAACAAACATTTCTCCTGAAAAAAATCGTTCTACAACAGAGCCTAGCATGCAGCCCAGATTCTGCCACAGAAGCAAGTAAAAAAAAATCCTCGTCGCTCGCGTTTTCTTTCTCATCCCGCAAGATCCGAGCCGAAAAGTTTCTTTTCATCTTTTCTCGAAAAGGGCAGAGCAGCATTCCAAAGCGGCGATTGGTCAGCTCTCGCGGCTGTCTGTCTCTCCTTTCGGGCGCGTTCAGCTGGTGTGTCTACATGGGCGTCTGCGTATGTGCATGATTTCGGAGAGCGCGCGTTTGCTGAATTATTAAACGCGCCTTCATTGATGAAGTTTGCGGGGGCGTGTGCATAATAGCCGTTTCGTCGACAGAACGAAGGAGAAGTAGAGCGAAGACGTGTGGGATAAGCGATCCACGGTGAGTTTCGGTGCGGTTGTCTGTAAGGACATAACCAATAAGCCAATATCTTTTTTGCGTTCTGCCTTCTGTTTTTCGTGATACTTGTTGTACTTAGCGAGAGGAGGACGAATATTGGGAGGAAAGTTGAGTATTGAAGGATAAGAGAGAAGGGGCAAGTTGATGTAGAGATAGAATCTGCAGCTTGGTCTTCGAAACACACTTGTCGTCCATTGGAACTTGTTTGTGTCGGTGTGGCATATATAAACTTGTGTAACAGTATATCGGAGTACAGTGTTTCTGGACGTTAATAATTCCGCTCGCGTCTATCTCTCTCTCTCACTCTGTCACATAGTATGCCGGGGTAAGCGTACAACACTATGGACTTCTTTCTATTTTTGGCGCTGACTCACATGTACACACAGATCCGTTTGTGCACTCACACAGCCACCTCCTTTGATTGTGTTCATTAAGAACCAATGCTGCAACTAATGCTTGAAGCAAATATGTATTGCCTAGAGCGTCATTTAACGCTTGTTAGTGCAGTGCCAAGCTGCCGAGTGGTTTTGGTATTCCTTGCACGGCACAGTAGGTGCCTTTTACCGTTAGCTCCTCTTAGTAGAATAATATCCAGTCGACAGTGGCTAACTGCTGTATTGAACAGTTTCAACAATACACCTTGGCTGCTTTTATCTTTACCTGAATTTCTTATCTCAATACTTAGATAACTTATCAGGACCATTCAAGTTCACTCATAAAATTGCTCTTTCAAATAAAATCACACACTCATTACATTTCTTAGTCACAAACGTTTGGTCAAACTGAAAAAACATGGTGGATAACAGTAGAATTTCTCCTTTTCCTAAATCCATTTCATTGCTGTCCCTCAGTAACAGCAAGTTGTATAACCGACGAATGGCTAGTTCCAAGGATAACATGTCAGCAGTTCAACCAATTCATCCTGATTCTAATTGTTTGACTTCTGACATAGAAACATGTGATTATGAGGAATTAGCATGGAATGTACTTGAACTACCTCGTAGTCCTGCTAAAACTTTTCATAATTATTATGGCAATGAAACTAGGACTAAAAAGCTCTCTAACAAATCTGGGTACACCATTGCAGATGTTTTATTTTCGTTTATTTTTTAATTTTGCAAACCTTGTGAATTAAATAAACAATAACAATTTGATTTGTTTTCTTAACATTTGAAACTTTTTTAATATTTAATAATTCATCATTGGTTTTTAATATATAATTTCTATTTTCAAGGATAATAAAGAATATAAGTTTCAACATGTCATTGGACCACATGTTTTGCTCGAGATGTCGAGAAGGCTTTGAACCTAATGAAAAAATCGTCAACTCCAATGGAGAATTATGGCACCCACAATGTTTTGTGTAAATATAATTTCTTTTATTTTGTTTTTTGATAATACTTTTATTTATAATTTTATTCATTTTGCAGATGTGCCCAGTGCTTTAGACCATTTCCAGATGGAACTTTTTATGAATTTGAAGGACGCAAATACTGTGAACATGACTTTCATGTGCTCTTTGCTCCTTGCTGTGGAAAATGCGGTAAAAATTTATTTATTTATCTGAATCAAGACATAAGTGAAAGAAAATTCATTAATAATCTAAGATAAAATTAAATAATACAGGAGAATTTGTTATTGGACGAGTCATTAAAGCCATGAATGCTAACTGGCATCCAGGTTGTTTCCGCTGTGAAGAGTGCAATGGTGAATTAGCAGATGCAGGATTTATTAAATGTCAGGGTAGAGCACTTTGTCATGAATGTAATGCTAGATTTAAAGCTGGAGCTCTTGGAAAACATATTTGTTATCAGTGCCAGTATGTATAAAAATTCTACTTGTTCTTATTTAAAGTTATATTTTGAATTACTTTCAATAAAAATATTTTTCAATATTTTGTGCTGCTATAAATGTAGATATTTATCTATCTATTGGTTTCTTGTTTATTTATATAATAAAATATTTTTTAAATTGCTATAATAATAATTATGTTTACAGTGGTGTTATTGATGATAAACCATTAAGATTCCGTGGTGAAGTTTATCACCCCTACCACTTCAATTGCACAGCTTGTGGAGTAGAACTAAACTCTGATGCAAGAGAAGTTCGCGCAAGAGCTGGATATGCAGCTAACGAAATGGTATTTAAAATTTATAAAAATTCATTTAAGAGTACGAACTCTATAAATTACAGCTGATTTTCTTTTTTATTTTCTATAGAACGAATTGTATTGTCTAAGATGTCATGATAAAATGGGTATACCGATCTGTGGAGCTTGTCGGAGACCCATCGAGGAGAGAGTCGTTACTGCCCTCGGCAAGCATTGGCACGTGGAGCACTTTGTTTGCGCCAAGTGCGAGAAACCTTTTCTGGGACATCGCCATTATGAGAAAAAGGGCCTTGCTTACTGCGAAACGCATTATCATCAGCTGTTCGGTAATCTTTGTTTCGTGTGCAATCAAGTCATCGCTGGCGATGGTACGATATTTAATGGTTCTTCAAATTAAAACAGAATTGTACTTGGTAATTTTATTCTAATTAATCTAAATATATTTCAGTGTTCACTGCGTTGAATAAAGCCTGGTGTGTACATCACTTTGCTTGTGCCTTTTGCGATCAGAAGATGAACCAGAAGACAAAGTTCTTCGAATTCGATCTGCGACCAGCTTGTAAGAAGTGTTATGATAAATTCCCAGCCGAATTAAAGAAGCGCCTACGACGCATGCATGATCTTACTCCCAAGAGGATACCGGGATAAGGAGACTGATTTTTGCAAGAATTTGAAGTGACGGTTTTGGAGGAAAATGGTATCAATAAATGTGAAGCTAAATGAAGAAGATATCAATTTAATATTAGTAACAGTCCTATCTGCATCTGGAAGAATTTAGAAAAATTATCATTGCAATTTTTCTTTTACGAATTTCTTCAGTAAGTTATTTTAAATAGAAAATTTGTTTATTTTAACTATATTTTATAATCTCTTCAAAGCACATTTTATATTAGAGAAAATAATTATATCAAACAAATATTGTAGATTGTTTGACAGATATTGATACCTAAAACCTCGCGAAATAAGCCATTAACACTTGACGAGTAGTCGTTAACCAAAGTGTAATTGAAAAACCGCCTTTCAGCGGATACTGCCTTAATAATTTAATTACTGATTTGTAGTTCTGGCATAAGAATTATTCAAAGAATTTATCATGATTTTACATAAATTACATGACAGACAACGTTATTTATAAGCTAGTATTAATTAAAAATAGATTTTAATAGTTGCATTAAACGAAAGAATTAGGAATAACTTTTACTTTTCCACACTAGTTTGAAAAAAGTTTTTTCAAGGTTTTTAGTATAATAAAAAAATAATTTTCCATTAGGGCATATATTTTTTTTAAAACTAAAAGATAAATGTTAGATTTGGTAACGCAAGATAAAAAAGAGACTTTTGGAATGAATTCTTTGCCAGAAGTTAGAAATTAAATATTGCGTATTAGAACTTTATCTAAAAGCTAGTATGAAATTAATATGTATTTGTTACAGAGTATTTTATTATTTACATGTACTTATAAGTTTTTAGTGCCTTTTACACAATATAAATCTGTATGATCAGAATTTTTATAACAGCGGATTTTAATATAGATAACAAAGTAATTTGATAATAAAAAGATTTCAAAAGTATTTTAATCTTGCTTATCAAATTACAGCAATAGATATGTACAAATATACACATTTATGATCACAAAGTCGTAAAAAACAATTATTTTTGTACCAGATATAAAAAAATATATAACTCAATGCTTCCATGAAATTTTTTTTTATTCGCAATTTATACATATGTTTAATAACTGTTTAACGTGTAGGTGTTTTTTAATATTATACATTATATATTATATACCTTTTAAAAATATTTAAAAATAAAAAATATAATACAAAATATTAATTTATTTTTAAAGAAACCTTACCACAAAATAATACAACTATAATTCTTTAACCAACAATAAATACATTTATTTTATGCATATATTTATTCTTATTTTTATAATTATAAACAGCTTCTCTTTGAAAATCATTATTGCACCTCAATTAGATACAGGGCAGAGAGAGAGAGAGAGAGAGAGGAATTACAGAGTACTAAAGGTTAAAGTTCTCTATCACAATATAAAATGATATTTTTCGCTACTTAAATAATTTTTTATTTGTGACTGTGCGTTTTATATTCTTTCTGTACACTACTGATAAATTTACCGCGGTAAATTAAAAAAATAAAATGAGTGTAATAACCATGTTCAAAAACGTAAAAAATGATATCTTTTAAAGTCATTCGGAATTAATGGTGCACAAGATAGGAGTGAAATGGAGGTATTGACCTATAATCGAACTAAAATACATTTTATAAATCTGCGGTTTACCGTGGTAACGCATATTTTGTGTTTTTGAGAAATTGACGTTTTAATGTTTAAACGTGCGCCTGACGTTAAAATAAACGATTCCAAATTAAATACTTAGTTAATTCGTTTAGTAAAATGACTTAAAATATATAGCTATATTGATTTCTATAAAAATTTCGAATTATTCAAAGGTGCTAACTGACAAAGTAACATAAATATTATTTAAAGATAATCTAAAAAATTATAAAGATTAAGCCTTTTTTATTTGTATTATTTATTCACAGAATACATAAGCTAATGAAAAGTAAATCAGTTTATTAAGCAGTTTGTAGCGTAAGATTTAATTAGTTATTAACAACATTTGAAATGCCAGGTATAATCATATAAAATTTTGGGTAAAATTAATGTTTACCTTAACGAATATTTTTGAAAAATTTACATATACTCTTTGAAATTCCAGAATTATTTTTTAAATAAATAAAGTATTACACCTAAAATCATTAAACTTTGTACGAGTATATCTTAAAATTTTAATTTCGGATATCAAATTAAAATTTTGCAAAAATTCTTTGTAGATTTTCTCTTATATCCCGCCCAAATAATATTTACTAAGCCAGTTAATTTCGTATTATTATTTGAAAATTTGGGGATAGTTAATATAGCTAAATTGCGAGCTAAAATAATATTAGAGAAATACAATGTAATATTTCTTATGATATTTTTGGGAATACATAAATTATTTTACGCATTCAAAATTTCAATTGTATTGATAAATTTTTATTGTTCTAATATTTACTGACATGACACAAACGTTCTCAATAAGAATCCCGCTCTTCGTAGATGTTGCTTAAAAATCATCTTCAACAAGCCTTAAAATTCACTAAAAACTGAAATCTCCCCGCTAAACTCTAGTGAGCTATCTACATCGCGAGCCAGTCGAATATATCGTGTAGTCTACAACTCGACGACGATCGCCTTATCTGTATTGGAGTCATTTTTCACACCGCGCGTATCTCTCAAAAAAAAAGACGAGGAATAAGAGCAAGCAAGCTGGGAAGAAAGGAAACAGACCAGATATAAAAACTGCGCGTCACCGATAATCCAAGGCGTCTTCCTTTGACTTGGAAACGTCATTTGTATACACACTGTAAGTGTTTCATTTATTTTTCGACAAAAAGAGCCGTGCTATGAGATGTTTGTTTGAAAAATTTAATAACAGGTTTATTATTAGTGTTAACAACCTGTTAGCATGTTAGTGATGAAATTATTAAACTACATTTTTCTGCCGGCGATTGCAACTTTACATGTAATAGATAAGATTATTTAGTTGACGATAATATAAAGCTAGTAAGATTGATTGAACACAATATTATCAGCAATAAAACTCAAAGTAAAGTTGAATTAGCGATCAGCATTACTTTAAATATTATTTCAAATAACAAAACATACTCATCAATGTGCAATCAATGTTTTTGCAATATATCCCCTAAATTTACTTCAAACTCATTGTAAAACATTTGGACTACCGATTAACACTCTCATTCCCAAATCCACACAAATCGGTACCTTCATATCAAACAACCACCGACAAAACGTCGAAACCCCCATCGATAAATACCTTCTTACCCAAAAATACCCTCTCACCTTGCAACAATCGGTCCACAAACGCACCCACACCCACACTCTAAAAAACACCATTCACATCCAGAGCATCGATCGGCGCTGGCTATCTCGCTCGCTCTCTCCCAGCGATAAAACAGTACACAGGAGAGGAGAGACGCTCGCTCCCTGATAAGCCATTATACTTACAGCACGCGCTTACTAGCTCTCACTCGCGCGCGCTCCTCAGTCTTGGCTGAGAGGCCTTCGAGCTACCAGCTCTCGCGCGCACCGCGGCAGCTCCGTCATTATGCCGCAATTAAAGTATCCCGCACGTGCAGCCGCGGCTGATCGATGACTTACTACTCCCCGCGTATACGCGAGTGATTCATATACTCGATACACACACGCAGTGTGTACCTTTGTGCGCCAGTCCGACTTTTTTTTCACCGCGCAAAAAGATGCCGAGGAGATCGGCAATTTCCGATTGACACGGTACGTTCCCCCGGGGGCCTATTGTACTTGTTTGATAAGCGCGCTGTGAATCGATCGGAATGCGATTATAGAATGGTTTCCTTTTTTTAGTTTTAAAAGTGTGAATTTGAGAAGGTGGACGTTTCAAGGGGAGTGCAGTGGTTTTGAATGGTTTTTATAGTGGAAAATGTAACGCGAGTGTGTCTGTTAATCTTTATACGGACGGACGATCTGATTTAAGATTTTTTCTTTTCGATTCGAGTAATGCCGATCGGATTTATCGCTCGCGTCATTTTTTAATGCGCCTCGTAGCGCTCGCCGAGTAGCCGATGATTGATAGATATACACGGCTCTTTTTTTTCGTACACGACGATAGAGATACGGAAAAATGTGCTTATGTAAGATAAAGAAATTCATTCTGATTATTCATCGCTATTCGCGTTCATTGAGCGAAAGCTTGAAATAACACGTTAACCTTTTTTTTTCGTATAAAGAACGGAAACGCGCAAGAAGGACAAAAAGCATCGCGTAAGCTAAAAACACAATGTGTATCGCGTTACTTAGACGCGTATAATCGCCGAGCTTATCATTCGGAAAATCGTTTTTCAATCCCCAACGCAATTTAAACGTTAAACCATCTGATCGGTTTGTCGGAATGGATCGGCAATAATTCATCGACTGCTTCCGACCGTCTCTCTTAATACCTTATGATATATATGTATATATAAATATATCCTCGTTAAACCAACGCTTGCACCGTTTGAACATCAACGTATACGTATATACACGCGCGAAACCGCGCCTACATATAACTATATTACACAGCGGAAAAACGCGCGCAAAACCGATCGACCCGCGCTCATCTTTTTATCTCTCGGAATGCGCGCGCGATCGCGTGGTAACTCGATCGGCGATGTCAATACACATAAGCGCGATCACCTGTTCACTCCCCATGCGTATATATATATAATACATTGTTCTCTGTGTGTATGTGCACGCGCATAATATGTGGGTATATGTGCAACAGGCGGCGGCCGGCTACCTTTTTTCCTTGGGCCAGCGGACGAGCCGAGAGGATAATACGGCAAGCACATGTCGACCATCACCTCATCGAGCAGTGGCTGCAGCCTCGATCGGCCCGCGAGGGCCAACAAGTGAGTGTATATATATGTGTATGCAGGCGGCGAGCGTTAAGTAAGTCGGTGAATGAGCCGGCGTGATGATGATGCTCGGCTTCACTTTTTTTTTCTCTTTTTTTTGTGCTCAGGAATTCGGACGGAAAATGATGATGAGCTGACGGGGGGAGGGAGATCGTTTGGATGATGGTGGGCTTTTCCGGGTTTGATATTAGATGGATTTTTTTTTTCGTTTTGGAGTGTGGTTAGGGAGATGGGAAATTAATTAGGTTTGTGTGAGAGACTATGAAATTAGTATTTTTTGTTTTGTTTTAGGTCAGAATTGCACATAATGATAATAACAAATTTCTGTAATTCCTTGACGTAGTTGGTTATGTCCATGTTTTTTAAATCTGAGTTAACACTGTTTTGAAGATTTCTTTTTTTCATAAAATTAATATAGTTATTGAAAAGTTGTTATTTGATAAAAATATAGTACGGGTTCGTATGTCCGCTTTTGGGCAACCACTTCTCAAGATTTTATGACAAAAATCCACTTTTGGAAAACTCTTTCCAACCTTTTAAGATAAGCCTACCTTAATCTAAATAATTAAAGTCTAATTGGTTTTATTTATCTATATGACAGATATATCAGAATCCAAAATTAGAATCATTAAACTAAAATATACTTTCACAAATTATTGATATTTATAATACCGTTATTTTTTACTACATTTTAATTATTATTTATATGAAATTAAGAGAGATGATCGTAGGAAATGATAATAGTCTACTTCCGATCCGATTTCCGACCTTTTCATATCATTCGTTTATTTTGATAGTTTGCGGCAAAAAAGAGCATAAATGGTCATGATTATATTCATAATAATCTTTGTTGTAATAAATTAGTTAAGTTTTAGATTTCAAGTTCTTTTATGCATTTTGGATGCACGTTTAAAGATTGAATTTGTTACAAACACGCAAAGTAGACTTAACCATCCATGTTGGAAAATTACAGATTTAATGACGGTAACAGTTATGATTTAGTGAAATGTAGCTTGGATTATTTTAATAAATGCATAAACAGTGTAGATGTTTCTTCTAATTATTTTTTATTCGAATATTTTACATGATAAATAATTATGTGGCTTTCCAAATTAACGGCTTAAATCCATTTATCGTATTTCGGAGAAATCAAAGTTTTAATGTTTAAAGGTGCGTCCCAGATCAGATGAAAGGATCGAAATTAAATTTATCTTCTTCTTTTTTCATTGTTCGTTTTGTATGAATGATAATAAAACTGTTTGTTAAAGTAAAAGAAATAACTAAAGATTACCTATTTGTCAAAGTATACTCTATTTTATTTAATTCTATTATTTAATTCCGGTGTATTTGTCGAATTATTAGTCGTTATATCTTACTGATTTCTAACATTAGTAGATGAAAACATTGTTCGTGATTTCAAGAAATTAATTCGAAATTTAAAGATACACATTGAAATATAGTCAATATAAGAGAAAACAAGTTGCATATGGACATTATATATTAGCAATTAAAACTGCATTTATTTAAATTACAATGGGCCTTTCAAAAAAGCTTGAAACGTAATTGTCCAAAATTAGAATTATACACTTAGATTCAGTGCGATATCTCTATAAACAAACTTCCGGTAACACTATGAATTTTATATCAGAGAGGGGCTCTCAAGTCTTCCAAAAATTGTATAAACTCAATTTTGAACGAAATAAACTAAAGCGGTTATCTTAGAAAACTACAGAAATATGTTATTTAGTTATAATTTATGTTGCTTTTATTGTATAATTACAAAATATTTAGTGTATTTGATCTAAGATTTAAAAAAAATTGTTTTTATATCATTTTAATAAATCAATGAGGAATAATAAACCGTAAAAAAATCATTAATCAACAGTAAAAGTTTCTAATGCTCTAAAGTCAGCCTGATTCGTTTATGACGAAAGAAAGCCTTTTAGCCCAGTTTCAAATTGATTGATTAATTAACTTAGCGTGAAGGCGATTTTAAGTGAAATTGAGATGTTTGATGAAATCATCTTTTTCAAAGTACTTTCAATTACTCTACCGGATGTAAAGTCCGTTTTCATTTTTGTAATATTTACAAAAATAAATAATTAAAATTTCTAAGAACAGTTAAACTTTTAAATTACAATTGTAATTTCAATTTATAAAAAATAAATATTATCCTACAACATATTTTAGTGAAACCTCAATCGATTACATTATAAATTAAATAAAATTCAATTTGCGCAACGCAACAGGTTTGTTCCCTTTCGCATTCGTTTAAAAATAATTTATTCACCACAAACACAATATCATATCCAACATAACTCGGCTGCCAAATTTAAAAAAACCCATCAAACCAGCAAACATCGATGACCGTGCGATTGTTAATTTAAGCGCTGCTCCAACCTCGCTTGATTAGCATTAAATCTCGGCTGATGCCCTTATTCGAAACAAACGAAAATACAACGAACCACTCGGGAAACCTAGAAACTCTGAAAAAAAGCACGCCGAAGGCCTCGATGTAAACAACAAAGAAGCGCGCGGACCGAAAAAAAAGAAGAACTCGTTTCGCTTATTAAATATTCCGCCGTGAAGTCACTTGATTATAATAATTACCTACATCACTCGCCGTCTCTTTTCTTCTCAATGACATCACGAAAATCGAGCGCCGCGTATACGCACGCAGCGCTCGCTGCATTTCGAAACTGTATATGCGAGCAGCTACCGCTACAATATGTATATATAAGAGATAATGCAAGGTATTTCATCGTATACGAGATCTGAACGCTATGTGGCTACTAAAGCGCTTCGATTCTTTGATGAAAGGTTTTTAGGTGGCCTAATAAAAAGCGTCGGGCTTTGAGTCCTGTGAGTTTTTTTTGTGAGTTTTTTTTTTTTTAGATAAGTCGTGACGTGGTAGAAATCGATTTAGTTTGACGCGTGTGTTGATCTATATTCAAAGGTTTCCAGTGCTTTTAAAATTCGATTCGGTTGATATGGCTTTTTGTTAGTTTATACATTTTATATACGTTATTTACTTTAAGTCGTTAAATGTGGGAGTTTAATTGTAATTTAAAAAATAATTTGCGCTCGACTTGATTGAAGAATAATGTCACATTGCTTCGCAATTTGACCCCTTCGATCCTCATGAGTATTTAAATTGAGAATTCACGAAGGAATTAACAATCAATCGTGACGCACTTTTCTGCAGTCTTATTGCTTTTTAATAAGATGGATTTATAATGCATACGAAATTTATTCACTGCAAATCTTTTTAATTATTTTAAGAAGCTACCTCACTACCTATGTATACGTATACACATTCACAATTTCAAACTATTATTAAATGTGTTCAAGTTAAACTTAACTTGAATTCTTGCATAGCTAAAATTTTGAAGTATTTGTAAAAAATTAAGGACATTTTGTCGGCGACCTACCGGTTTGAAAGTTTTAAGAATAGCGTTAAATCAATATTGTTGCATTTTTATGCTATAGAGATATTTGTATAATATTTTCTTTCCAAAGTCTATTTTTTTACTTACATGTATATACAATTTAATTTCAATAAAGGTTTACTAATAAAAAAATTACAATGCTTTATTTCTATGTGGTTAATATTTTCTGGATATTTATTTTTTTATCAAAACCTGACTTGATAAACTGCTTGAATTAATATCATAAATCTATGTTTTAGAAAAACAAATATTTGAATTTACATAAATTATTCAAAGCAAATAGTAGCATTCACAATGTAAATTAAAATATGACCAACCAATATTCATTCCAAATGAAAACCCAAAGATTATTTTTAACTCAAAACATTTAAAAAAAAAAAAATCATCACCCATAATAATTTCTTGAACATCCTGTTAACCATCCGCACCACGTATCTACCCTCCAGTTATCACCTCTCCCCTTGATAACTTAAAAATCTAAACTAATAAGCAAATATCACCGCCGTTCAAGCTGGGTAAACCATCAGGCTGAGGGCAACCGGAGCGTCATGAAGCCGAACTCTGCGTACGTGTCGCACAATCGCTTCTCCAGATACCTGGCCGCCCTGTCCAGCCTCGCACCCGTCAGGTTCAAAAGGTACGTATCCGTGCACGTTTGCTCGCACGTGCGTCATTATGTATATATATTTAGATATTATATTCGATGAATGGCCCGAGGGGAGATTAAAGTTTGCGCTGAGCTCGTTTTTGTTGGAGTGTGCACGAAGAATCTGATGATGGGTTTAGTGCGAGGATGATTTATGAATGGGTTCAGTTACCTGGCAGAGAGCGTTTATTTTTTATTAAAGTTTGTTTGGGGTAGAAGTGCTAATAGTCTTTAATAATAGTAATTATTAAAGATTTTAAAAATAATAATAACAGTATCGAGTTAATTTATTTTATACAAAAATTACTATTTATTAATCATAAAAATGAGACAGTAATTATTCAAATTAATTCATTAAACACCACCCGCAAAATTAAACAAATACCCTTCACTTAAAAACACACATCTAAAAAATTGCATCAATATAAAAATATACAACCTCTCGCAGCGTACCAGGCTCGGAACTACCACTGGACAAGATCGGCCTGTTCTCATCAGCCTCCTTCAGATGGCTCAACGAGTACCTGAGCGCCGGCTACAAAAACGGCATGAAGGACAAGACGCTGCCAAGTCTATCTCAACGCGAGACCTGCAACGTCAACGGGCCAAGGTTGTGCCCTTTACTATACTGACATTATCTTTCATTTTGATTTTTCAATTTTCAATCGGTTCGACTGCGCGGACAATCGGTTTTCTCCATTTTCGCCGCGAGCGCGCGCAAACCTTGGATTTATTCTTTGTTACACTGCTGATCTAGTTTTCCTTTTGGAGTTTCGGCACTGAGGGAATTTTTTTCTTTCCACTCGCTTGGTATTGTTAACGTATAAATTAAACATTAAGTACGCGAAGCAAAAGTGTTCGTTTTTCTTTAGCTGAACGTTTTTCTAATCGAGTACTTTAAGACTTTAATCATTCCTAAATCTATAACGCCGTGCTTTCAATTTTACTGTTCAATAATGTCAAATACGCAATTTCAATAATCCCAGTCCTTTCTGGAAAATTCCCAGGCTCCCAAATAAATTTCTATAATTATTAAAACGCCAAAACTAATAAAATTGAAATATCATCATATGTTTGCAGATTGGAGGGTCTACTGCATGCGCACTTTGTGGAGAAGGGCCAGGCAGGCGCATCGATACCTCGCGTCGCTTGGCGATTTGTGCGCACCCGTGTCCTTATCGGCTCCTTCATTTACTTAATCGGCACGCTCATTTCTCTCGCTGGACCGGTAAGTACTTTTTTTAAATTTATATATCACTTGTTGATCATACGATGTGTGTAAGTAAAAATTTCGAGTTAATACTTAAAGATTTTTCACCTAAACATTGCGAACCGATTTTCAGATTTTCGTTTTGCGCGAGATAATCAGAGCGACCGAGGAGCGAAATCTTCTGAACATCGCTCTGAGCAAGGTGAATAAAACAGTGCTAGCAGTGAGCAACGAGACGACGACCGAGAATGGGTTTAGCTCGTACGGCGACGATCAGTCGACGAAGGAGAAAGAGATCGTAATGGACGAGATAATAATCTTCAGTCATACCGGCTTATTGATTCTCATCGAGCTCATCTCGCAATTTCTCATCTCGTGGAGCTCCTCCCTAAACCTCAGGTAGCTATTCATTTCACTCTCGTGAATCATAGATATATAATTGATTATAATTATAATAGAAGTGATGTGATTTCTATTCTTTTTTTTTATATATAATGAGTTAAATTTGTTCAGTTTAGTTTTTATGCACTGGTATGGTGTGTTAATCTCTTGTTTTTTCTTATATTTGTTTAATTTAGAACAGCCTGCCGACTGCGTTCGGCTTGCTTGGCAGTCTGCTATAAGAAGCTGCTGCGATCCTCCCTCAGGTGTTCTACGAGCGCGCAACAGGTATTGACAATTTTGTATAGAATTAATAAATATATATAGGATATATAAATTTAAAAGCAAAATTGTGGAGGTTGTAGAGTAAAAGCATTCTCTTGGAAAATTGACCGTGAAGATACACAAAAGATCAACAATAAATCTTAAAGAAAAATCACGGTGAATTTTCTCTGAGATCCAATGACCTCACACCGCAGCCAAAGACAATAACTGGCTGCAGGAAGCTGGGCGCCGCGAATAATCGGACAGCGGGAGTTTGGCCGCTTTGCTTGTTTCAGACCCTCACCTACTTTGTTCCAGACAGCGAAATTCTGCACGAGCTGATTAGCCTGGGGCCTCTGGTCCTTGGCGGACCTACGGTTCTTTTACTCATTTCGGGCTTTACCTGGATTACTCTAGGCAGGTGGGCACTTGCGGGCCTGGTTATCGTTGTGCTTCTTTACTCGTGTTTGGTGAGCTTTATGATTCATATATGTATGCGCTAGTTATTTAATTTTTTTTTTTTTATTTCAAATAAATAAATAGTGTTACAATTGCCCCGGAAATACTTATACCTTATATTATAAAATTCCATTTGGATATCATGTAACTCTTGATTTAAGAACAATTTTACACTAAAAAGCTTTTTATCAGTGTATCGATAACGCTATCAAGAGATAAAATGCGCATATAGCTCATGAAAGATTGATTTTTTGCGCATTGACATCGATGAAATTTTTACAATATACTTTAACCATGCAAAAATAAATACACAAAATACGTTAAAACTTTAAAAATGAAGTTCAATCACTTTGATCCAGATGGTCGCTGCATATTTTACAAAAGCCTTCGCCGCAAGAGCAATCGAATACTCATTGAGACGGATGTCCCTGGTTGAAGAGTTTATCAACAATATTCAACTGGCGAAAATCACCCTTTGGGATCGTCACTTCCAAGATAGAATAAAAGGCAAGTATAGTTATTCTATACAATTATTAGATCGGTTAATTTATAAGCTTTAACTATTTTCGTTCTTTTTCTATATTCGCTTGCAGACATTCGAAATCGTGAGCTCGCTGAAATGCAATTCGGCGGCTTTAGCGAAGGCTGCGGCCTCTCGATGGTCCACACAATACCGATCTTTGCCGTCTCAACTATCACCCTCGTCAGTTTGCTCGTCGAGAAGCAGATCTCATTCGTTCAGGTGATTTATTTTTCAAACACTTGCTCAATATGTAGAAATATCGACTCACAATATAAAAAAATTTGGTATTTAGAGTAAAAATAACAAATTTTTATTAATTTTCGGATTTCATAATTTTTAGTACGTTCCGGTACTGGTGCTATTTCTGGTAAACCTCAAGCACTGCATCCGCACGAGCTGGATGGCACTGAGCAGCATTTCGAGGGGCCTGGCATTCCTCAACAAGCTTAAGGTGACAGGAAGCTCTTCCGATCTATCTTAATTTCGAGGACCTATCACACTGAAGTCATTATATGATGACAAAGTTTATTTTAAAACATCCGCTTATATGGAGCATATCGCCATTACTCACATATGACTAAATCGGTGTCTTCCTCCATTAAAAATTTATTATTAATATTCAGGCAATATAAAAATAGAAAAATACGATTCTGATTTCAGACTATTTTAATTTTACAAGAAGCTGATCGGTTCCTCGACAAGCCCATAGACCGAAACTTTGCTATCATCATTCATAACGGACATTTTACGTGGTCGAAGAATAAGCTTCGAAGCGCCAAAAGCGTTAAACGCTCGTCTCGGTTAGTCAAAATTAATGTTTATAAAAATAATTCATAATTTTAAAAAATCTCTACCAACTTTTCACGTTGCGCCATTTCAGTTTTTACGTCGACAATCACCAAGGAAACTCAGTGGAACTGAATTTCCCTACCTCCCTAATCACCACGCTATCGGAAATCGACTTTTACGTTCCAAAGGTAAGAAAATTTGAGTAATCCCGCAGATTTGCAAACAGAGCTGTATTCGTCACATCGCTCCGATCGTCAATTAAAATTAATTTCTATTGTTAAAGGGCAAACTGGTGGGTGTGTATGGCCATCAGGATTCCGGCAAGACGTCCTTCCTGCTGAGCATCCTCGGACACCTGCAGTGCTGCGGCGGCACAGTGGCGATAGACGGCAGCTGCGCTTACGTGCCAGCCGAACCCTGGCTGATGGACGGCACCGTCAAGGAGAACGTGCTCTTTGGCGAAAACTTCGACTCTAGCAGGTTCGTAGCTCATTTTCTGTTTATCTTTAAATTGCATTGTTGTTGCAGTTGTAAGAGTGGAATGGGAATCGGTGAAAAATGACTAGTGCCCAATAAGTGCTTAAAGGAGTCGGATGTAAAATCTTTTTATGCCAATATATTTTAATGCGTTTTAATTTTAAACGAGTGTCTATTTATTGTCATTGATAGAAATGTTTATTTGAATAACACTTTCTGCTATAAAAAATACAGAGTGTACTGAGAAAGCAATGCTGCAGATGTGTAATTCGGTATGATGAGTCTAAATAGGAAGTCATAAACCTACTTATTAAAGAAGAGCAGAGATTTTATGACGTACGCTTTCAGTTTGTCAGAATTATCCTCATTAGTTTCAGATTACTCTCGAATTATTAATCTAAAAATGTATAAAAGAATTCAGTTTCATTAGTTAATATTATCAAAGTCAATTAAAAATGTAAAACATTTTAAAAAAACGTCATGATTAACATTTTTTATGATAATTAACGCCAGTTTTTAACTTTCCGTTAAAGTAGATAAAATATTTCCCTCCAGGATGTAAAATCTGAGAATCTCATCAAAAACTACATCAGCGACCTACCTGAAAACTCGTTACATTCCAATCATTCATCAATAAATAACCACAAATAAAAAACAACTAAATCCAATCACAGATATTACCGTGCAATCCGCTCGTCTCACCTAAACAACGAGATCGCAACCCTGGCCGAACTGGACGATACGGAGGTGGCCGCGGCTGGACTGACTCCAGTGCAGCGCGACAAAATCGGCTTGGCTAGAGCTGTTTATGCCCAACGAGACATTAATCTGTTGGACGAGCCACTCGCCTCCCTCGGTTACAGGGAATGTCTGGAAGTATTTGACAAGTGCGTACTTCAGCAGCTTGCTGGCAAGACTATTATTGTTGCCAGTGATCGTGTCGAGGTAATAATTGATAATTATTAATTTTTTCTTCTTTACGATTGTTACCAATGACGATGTCATTATCGACTGCTTTTACAGCTGCTCAGACAATGTCACGTTATTTACGTGATGAAGGAGGGAAAGATTGTGGAGAGCGGCAGCCACGAGGACCTTATCCAGTCGAATAGCCAGTACGCCAGGTTCGCCAAGCAGCAGTCGATACGTAATAAAAAAATATTCCAGTGAGTAGCAGGCTTATTGAGCTGTTAAATTTATCATTAAATTTAATGTACATATACTGCAAGCGAATTTTTCAATACTTCAATTAAGAAAATTACAGTAACTTTAAAGCGTAAACGAAAACGAAATGTTTAATATGTGTATTACATTTAATGCAATCTGTAACTGTTAGACTTTAAGTAGGTACATATAAAAAATGTTGATTTCAGTGAATGCACTTTAATGTTTAATATGAAAATATTTGATCGTTATTTGTCATTCGCCTCCCGATTACAAAAATTTGATAAAACCTGATAAAATTATGAAATTATAGAAAAGTGATGCAATTACATATATGTAATTCGATACGGGTATTATTATTTGCAACAGTGTATACCGGGCCTATGCAATCAGACTATATTTATACATCTTATTTTATTTTTCTTTTATCTAAACTTAATAGGAGCGGAGAATTGTCAAGTTCCTCGCCATCGAGATTAACGCCGTCGTCGCCAAAAGATTTCATATCCAGCACTGCATCCTTTGATATCATCGATAACAACAATGTAGGTTGCATACACGTCATATTGAGCATTTAGACTAAGCTACGTATCCATGGCCTTATTTAATCCTAATTATTTTAGGAGGATTCTCGACCATTTTACGGACGAAGCTTGGAGTTTCCGGTACTGCACAGCTTTAGCGAGGGTCGGCCCAAGACCGGAATGGGTGTCTACCTCAAGTACACCGGCGGCTGGGCCGTATGTTGCCTGCTCTTTTTTCTCTCAATCCTCTACTCGGCATTTATCGCTGTCGCACCCTATTGCATCGTTCACGTTGGACAAGTAAGGATTGATTTTGTTTTTTTAATAAAACCTTATTATTTCTGTCATAGAGTATTATTAGACAATAACATTATTACTATAACCAAGTGGATTATTTTATAAAATTAACTTTGGAAATTTCAAAAAGCAATAAGAATGTACTATTTTGTAACTTTAAAGTTTTCAACATACATTGGAGTTACTACTTTCGTTACTGCAGTTTTAGTTTTGAGATCTTGTTACTCTTTACGTAATAAACCTATACGCATTGTGCAACATTGGCTCTTTTAATTTTCAGAAAAAAGTAGACGATATGAAGATCGCGGTTGGTGTTCTATCTACGCTCGTTGGTTTTCTCATAGTTTGCGGTGTAATTCTAACGATCGCTTACAACAAGGTACTTGGATTATCATTATGAAAAATACAGTTTAAGTTAAAATTATTTCTAAGATACAGTGAATAATTTGAATTTTAACATTTTACAGACTATTTTCCAAGCAGCAACGAAGCTACACGACTATTGGATCGAAAGCCTGGGCAGAGCACAAATCTCGATATTTAGCACCGCTACGATTTCCTTGTTACTGAATATATGCAGTTTGAATTTGCAGGAAGGTGAGCCTTGCGTTTATCAAATTTTAGTACCACGCTTTTACTGCTAATAAGAAGTTTTGTAAAATCATTCTGTTTATAGTCGACTCGGTGCTGCCAAGGTCAATAATAACGGTCCTCATGAACGTCGGGATCAGCTTTTTTAGTTTAGTTATACTGGGGCTACTTTCTCCGTGGCTCATTATGCCGGTCCTTGCGTTCGTCGTTATATGTGTAATATTTAGCATTTATGTGAGGTAGGCTTTTTTTTTTTAAATAATTAGTTTTACTGAATTCTAAAAATAAAAAATGCAATTAAAATTTATAGTTTTAGTTTTTATTGCTAACGTTTTATTTGACATTTATAGAGGAGCTGTTTTAAGTCTTCACGAGTTGAAAGTCAGCTCGGCGACCTTGGTCTTGAACCATATTGGGAATACAGTCCAAGGTCGCGCTACCATACAGGCGTTTTCCAAAGAAAAAGAGTTTGCCAAAAAGTATGAAAAATCAATTTTATCTTTAGCTAATTATATGATATCATATGATTTATTTGTCTTAAAATTATTTACTGATTACAGGTATTATAAGCTTTTTAATGAAAACTCGACTTATGACTTCATGCTATACGCAACAAGATTATGGCTTGAATTTAGATTGAAACTGTTATCGGGTAAATATATATAACTCTGTTTGATAAAGGCAAGTCTACATAAGGGTTAAGTGCCAAGAAAACGGTAGATTTCGGTCAACAATTATTTTTTCGCTTATAGCGCATATCATTAGATTTTTTCGCACTCAACTCTTCTGTAGACACATCTTAATTATGCAATATTTAGATTTCACAACAGTATATTAAAAATTTCGGAAATTATTACTTTTAAAAATCTAATAATTAATAATACTAACATTTATTAGATCGTTATTATTTTTAAGGTGTATAAAATAGCACATAAATATTTTAAAAAGTATTTTTAATTTCTTTTTTTTTTAATAATACTTTAAAAAACATATATTTTTTATTTTCTATTCATTAACAAAGACGAAATTTCGCTACAATATTTCATATTTTTTTTACAGTTCTAGTCTTCAGCGGCGTCATCTTTATATGCGAACTTTTGTACAGCGGCTCAGGCGGTCTACCGCGCCTTAGTCTCGCTTACGTTATCACGCTGCAGTTGACCCTGAGCGTGCTGCACACGATCGGCGCCATCAATAACGTCTACAAAAGTCTCATGGCCCTTAACAGCGTTGAACATTACATGACGGTATAAATATATTTTCTTCATTAGCATCTTTTCCTACCTACGTGACAGTATAGAATAAACTAATAAATAAAAATTAATGTATTGTAGACTCTACCAAAAGAGAGAGAAGGCACAGCCAGGCTGTCCAGTATGTGGCCCACCGATGGCAGCATAGAGTTCAGAAACGTGTCGCTCTACGACCGAGAGGAATCGAGCCGGAAGCCTCTGACCTTCAGTCTATCTTCTGGCGACAGACTCGGTATTATATATAGCGATTTAATTAATGGTTGTATATACGTAAAGGCGATTGTGAAACATGTAATTGTTCTCCTATAGCCGTGATCTCGTCGCAAGCGAACACGAAGCTGGCCTTCGTGTCGGCGCTCTTCAGATTTATGGAGCTGCCGTCCGGCGAGATCTTCATCGACGGTACCAGCATTTCTCAGGTGCCCCTGGATATGCTCAGGCAGTGTATTTGTTTTATTCCTGGCAATCCATTGTTATTTAATGGAAGTATAAGGTAAAATTTTTAAAATAATTTTTTAAAAAATTCTTTTTTTTTCAATTTAAAATTTTGTATTTGTAAAAAAAAAAAAATAATCGAAAATATTGTAACAGACACAATTTAGATCCATCCGAAAAAATGGCTGACCAAAGTATAATGAGAGTTTTGCAAAAGGTTTATTTGTGGGAAAAGGTATCCAGGCTGCCCGATAAGCTAGTCAGTGATTCTTGCCATCTTTTTACTGTTTACGAGAAGGTTTTAATATTTTTGGCACGCGCATTGCTTAATGAAAGAACAAAAGTACGTACAAGAAAATTATTTTTTCTTTTCCAATTCTTGTTATATTTTAAATTAATGAATTTTTTTAATTTAAATTTAT
Source organism: Eupelmus azureus (assembly GCA_030522685.1). Lineage (NCBI taxonomy): Eukaryota > Metazoa > Arthropoda > Insecta > Hymenoptera > Eupelmidae > Eupelmus > Eupelmus azureus. Next base: position 39,102 of record JAPYZA010000434.1, read on the forward strand.
TAGATCGTAATAATGGAAGAACCAGAGGTTGATGTGACAGATGATCGCGGTGAAATCCTTGAAGTCGTGCTGCGAGACGCTTTTGCCGATTGTACGGTGATCAGACTCTCTAGTCATAAGATTCGCTCTTGCCAAAAGTTCCTCACCCTCGACGGAGAGGTATGCACTTAATCAAGAAAAAACTGAATATTTTGTATAAATTTAAATAATTACGTAAAAAATGTTCAGTCTTATCAAACAAAATAAATTATTTTTAGGTTGATGATTACAATTCGGATCTGGGTTCTTCTACCCTTTCACAACTCACCACGACCACGGAGATCTACACTGCGTTACCTGCCAATGTCTTATCTGACGTTTCTGAACCATTTTGAGAAGTTTGCAGAAGTGCGAAAGGAATTAAAGAGATAAAAGTAGCTTTGCGTTTAATGTAATAATGTATTACGCTACTCGTACTCGTACTTTATTATACAAATCCCAAATATTTTTTACAATTTACATATAGATTTTAACTTACTTTATTTGCGCATAAAGTCAATCGCAATCGTAACTGTAGTCAAGTAATGATTGGTCGATTTATACGAAGTCTCTCGCAAACATTATCTATATAATTAAAATTAATTCATTTATAATTAGAGACACCGTTTCAATAAAAGTTTTTTGACATCCGTATGCAAAGCTCAGTTTTGCGCACTATTTAAATAAAAAATTGTAAGCTAAATCAAGTTTTGTATACGTCGTGCCAAAACATATTATTCGATACACGGGCAAAAAGTGATTTTAACCTCACGTGAACTTTTCATCCTAGCTTTGTTTGGGTACAAACGTCCGCGCAAAGATAAGATCATGTTCTCGCACTAGTATCGAAAATAGCTATTAAAGTTCTTCAATGGAAGGTTCTATGCTCGTTATAACAATCAGTCACAAATAACATAATATAAAGCTTCTTGTATAGTCGTATCTAATTACTTAACTTGCAAAACTATCGATTCTAAATCGCTTTCAGTCAAAATGGAATGTACACATATTCTCTTTAATATAAAATATAATTTGAAAGGAAATGTAATTTCAGTAACTAGATACACTACAAAGAGTATTCAAATTTAAACTGTTTGATATTGCTTTGGCGATCGTAACTTTATACAAATTTTTCAGTAATGAAAAATTCAATACTTGTTCTGGATTTTTTTAATGTTTAAATAGTTATGTCGAGGTGTTTACTCAGACTTGTGATACTAATTTTAACAGAGTTGGATAGCTTTTCAGGATAGAGTTTCATGCTCTTATCGTTGGATAGAGTTTCATGCTTTTCAAATTTTGAGTAATTCTGTCTTTTTGACATGAAATTTTGAACACTTATTTCGTTGCCACACTAGGTATTAATTGCATTTACTTATGAATTAAAATTTGGTATAATTAAACTTACTGAGTTAAAAATGGTTTCTTCCAACCTGTTAACATAAGCGTTACCTGATACAGGAAAACTCGGTCATTTAATACTCCGGAACACAAACTTAAAAAAGCACCTTTAATAAGCGCACGCGTGACTTCGCGTCGCGGTAGCGCCTACTCCTTGGTCAGACTTGCTTGACCTCGCCACTACAATGCGGGCAGCAAGCGATGTTTGGAATACCCGACTGGCAAGAGGCTGAAGGACTTGAGGGTAGGAACATACGACCGCCCACCGCCACAGCCGCGCCCATCACCGCGCTGCATGCCGCATCCTGCCTACCCGACATAAGCAGGTTTGGGCTCATCAGCAGCTGTAAAAAACAATAATTTTTAAGTTAGTTATAGTTATCCATTATAAGTGCATAAAATTTAAGTGTTATATACAAAATATTTGTGAACAGAGAGGCTATATATATGTAATAAAGAACATATTTTTACATTTATTTTTATGTTTTTAAAATTCATTACCTGCTCTGCATTCTTTTCAGCAGTGGTTTTCATTTCAAGGCCAGTAATATTAATTTCTTTGCGAAGATTAATTTTGTCCATTCCACTAAGTAAGTGAACTTTTAATAATTCAGCTAATTGACAACAACCCTCAGATAGATCAATTATGTTTGTTGTTGGAAGCTCATGACGCCTAGCTGCGCCTACAGGATCGAAATTTTCTCGAAGTATACTTAACGTTCTGGAATAAAAATGTTCAATAATTTTTTGTACTTCATACAGTGTTATCCAATAATGTATTTTTCTAATAACGGAGATAGCTATTACCTATATGTTCTTAACGAAGTATCTCTCACTTTACTGCGCTCTTCTAAAAGTCTTTTTATTGTCTCTTGAAGATCTGTAGTTCGTTGACACAATGCTGCTTTCCATTTAGCAAGCTCTTCTACCATTAGGCTAAAACATTAAGATTTTATTTATTTTGGAAGTTCTAGACTTATTACTTATAAATGTAATATTTAAAAAAACATTGCACCTGCTTGCTAAAAATTTACTTCTCCAAACTTCACATTGTCCTGCCAACCACTCAGTTTGTTCTTGATGAGTACTGAGATGCTGAGCTGAATTTAAAAGTGCTCTAGCCAATTGCAATTTATCTTCTGTAAGCAAATGAACTCTTGTTTCTAAATCTTCACCTACTGCAGCTACTAGTAAATTTTTTAATTCTCCATTTACCTGAAAAAAAAAATAATAATAATAAATAATATGTAAGTTTCAATTTTATTAGATGATGAATCAAATAAAAAGTAATTTATTGATCTCCACAAACATTTTATTCTGTGGTTCTTAAGTCAAATATTAAGAAAACAATGCTAGAATAAAATGGCCATGAAAAATAATAACAACTTTATTTAGAAATAATAATTATTTAGTCATTTTATTGAATTATTTTAAAATAATAAGAAAAAAATAGAATTACCTGAGCTTGGAACTTTAATTGATTTTCTAATTGACTATTTTCCTCCTTCAGTTTCTGAATTTCAGCTTCATACTGTTTTTTCAAAGATTCCGCTTCCGTTTCAACTGTAGCAGGTTTATTGTCATATTGACTTTCTTTTTTTGTTTCCTCAGTCTTCAAATGCGCTAGTTGAGTAACCATAACATTGATGTCCAAATTGTTTTTTGATACTCTCTTCTTTTTCTTTTCGAAGGGAATAATTGGGTTAACAGCAGCTTTATAAGGCTCATAAGGAACAAATTTAGGCTCCTTTGTTTTTAGTGAATGAATAATGTGTTTTTCTTTTTTAATTTGAGTTATTGTCCTCGGTATCAAATTTACTATTTGACCTGTCGGAGTTACAGGAGGTGTTGAATTCTGTTGCTTCAAGTTGGTTGGATGATAAATTAAAGCCTCTCCTAGTCTTACTTTAATTGGTTTTTCAGCAATTTCTGCAGCTTTATCTGCGGTAACATTTTCCATACCATCTCCTTGAGTTCTCTTTGGACAGGCCATTGTATGGACATCTAGAATTAAAAAAGAGATTTCAATTATGTTTTATGTTATGTTTTATAATAAAAAACTTATCGAAAGTAGAATTTGCAATTTTGAAAGTTTGCTTGAAACATATGTAAACACAAGGCAAAAAAATACTAAAAAGTGAAAGTGTGCATAACCTAAACATTCAGCATAACACAAATACCTTGACTAGTGGACGAAATGCTTCGTACGCTGCTCTTTCTAGAGCAAGAGAAAGTCGCCACCTCCTCGCTCATTTTCTTGGATTCTCACTATATGGATCAGCAATAAAAAAAAATACAACAGGGGAAAATCGATTCCTCGAAAATGCACGGATGAAAAAAATCTTAAAAAAGCGAACTTGATTAATCTTGCTATAAACAATCACCAGAGACTTTCCATCTGCCAATTATTAAACTTAAAAAAAAAAATTACTTAATTACGGAAGCACTGTGTGTCTGTGTGTACGTACGCGTGCATCGTCTGTCAGAAGGCGTATTGTTATACGTGCCAATATACATATATATAATAACACATCAGCTGTTTTCCCGTTTCCGCGTCGCCCCCTGACGTGTCTTTCCGAAATCCGAAAATCACGCGACGGCGCATGCGGTGCTCCAAAATTTCACGCGCATACTTAGGTATATACATTTCCCGAGCGCAATCTCAAATATCTAACGTTATTTTTGGTTTTTCCTAAATCGCCTAAACGACTTTGAAAAAGTATATAGGTTACACAAACAGATTTTCACTTTCACGTGTATTTTGTACTATTTGAAGAAAAAATCGCTTCACTCTTTTCAAGTCGATTTGATTTTGAAGCAATCGAAATATGCAAGAGTTTCGCTCGCACGGTAAATCCCAGTTTGTTAATGCGAGCCGGCGCGTGCGTAAGCGCGTTTAAAAATAAAGCAAAATATAGGTAAACAGCAGCAAAGTGTTGCGAATAGCGTGAGTAGAAGAAAACGAGAGAAGTGGCGGCAGGTGCAAAACTGCAAATAATCACGGATCCTTGTGCCCCTTTTACGCTGCAGGCGCTGTGTTCGCTTACTTTTCTAGTCGAAAGTATTATAACATTACGGCTTCGGTGTTAATCTAATATCCTATTAAAAGAAATGAGATGAGATAAATATAAAAATTAAAAAGAAAAGCAATAGATCTTAATAAATGCGATTTGTTTCTTACTTTTTAATAAGATGATTTAAAAAATCGATCCCCAGATATATTATCTGCAAACAATAATACTACAAACCAAAATTCGTATTCTCTTCTTTTTGAAAATAACAAAATCTTACTCAGTTCACCCAATAATTATCAAAACTCCTTTCGTTTGGCAAATACTCAAACTACCATTCCACTCCCTGTCTAAAAGAATAAAAGTAATTTTTGACGTAATTTTGACGTCAAAAATGTACGTGCATAACGACGTAAATTTAACGTATTTAGTGAGTTAAAAATTAACATGAAAATGGACGTAAATTTTTGACATCAAAATTACGTAAAAAATTACGTTATTCTTTTAGTCAGGGCTACTTTCAAATTTCGCCAAAAGCATCCAATCGGTAAAACAGAGCCCTACAGCCGCCTCTGCAAATCTCGGTTACTTTCGCAGAGTCGGCGGCGCGCCAAAGCGTATACAATAATACACATCCTCGGACTCTCAGTCGACTCTCACTCGCCAGGGTGCGCAGTACCATAAGTGTATACAACACTACATCGGCGCTGTTTTATAGCAGTAGAAAAGCGCATCTCTGCCCGCCTCCGCGCGCTGCCTCTGTGTATATTGTGTATATCCTATAACTATGCGTTTCTCGTGAAAGCGCATAGGCGCTGGTGCATCGTCTTTCTGTATATATACATATATACGTATCTCTATATATATATATACACTCGGCTTGTGCGCGTGCAGTGGCGCGCGGCCCGATGGCGTCGTCCAACGTGCTGCTACGACTCCTCGACGACCATTGCTACAACCCAGCAGCGGCGGCTGCCCCCGCGGGGGCCTTCTGACCGGATGAAGATGAAACGCAGCAGCACCAAGCTCGACGTCATCAACGGGACCGTCGAGTCCTACCTGAAGCGGCGTCGATATCAGGTCAGTCATTCTCTACTTTCTGGGATCTATGGGAGCTGTATATGACCAAGCGCTACATAACCTCGGACGTTGTTTACTTGGGGCTTCAGAGCTTTTTAGCAATTTTTCAAGCTGTTGAATGAGACTGAGGCTGGAGTTTGCTTTTTTTTGGGAGGGACCTGGGCCTGGGGTTCGGAGGGTGCTGGTTGAGGTTCGAGGGTTCAGGAGGGGCTGAGCACAGTGTTCGATTGTTTTGGAAGTTCTGGTGGAAGTCGAAGGGCGAAAGGGAATAGAGGTGCTGGGAGAGGAGTTTGTCACTGGGAAAGATGTTGCGTTAGTGGTTCTAGTTTGGATTTGAGATTGGTGTTTGTTGGAGATTCGATATTGTTTTGTTTGGGGTGGTTTATAGAAAGTATAGCCTTTTTAGATAAAGTTTTGCACAGTGGTTTTGTTAATAGACGTAGATGTTGTTTTATTTTTAAAAACACTTTTCAGTGAAAACAAATAAGTTTTCCAAGTATTAATCTGCTTAATAATATCAGATTTGTGAGTCATAGATAACAAAAAACTTTAGCATTTTAAAAATATATTTTACAAATTTATTGAAAGCTGCAAAAGTTTTCAAAATTTATTTTAAATAAATTTTAAATAAAAAGTATCAAACTTTTATTAAGGTAATTTACAATTATTAATGTATTTACAATAAGTTTAAAGTTATGACTGAAACTATTTTAATTCATAATAAAACTTAATAAAATATATTGAGTTTAATAAGTTTATTGATCAGAATTTAATAAAGATCAAAATTAATATATCACTACCTTAACTTAATTTTTTCAATAAAAAAAATTTTATTTGAATGCCACAACTACATACAAAGATTAATAATAATTAAGTATTTTCATAAAAGAAACATTCTTCATGTTTTAGTCTCCATTTTACAAGTTTGTAACAGTAAAAACATTTAAAAAATTTCACTTGATTTTATAAAATTAAGTCTATAATACATCAATGTCAGTATCTATTATTTATTTATTTATCATATATTTTTCTAAATAATAATTGATTTTATAGGATCCAGACATTTTTAAAAAACCTGAAAGGTCCAATTGCCGTAGCAGTGAGGAGATGACGTTGAGCGTCACAGCTGAATGCGGCACCTCTAGGGACAACTCAATAGTTTTCAGTGCAATTTCTAATGATGTCATAGCTGCAGATCAAGCTTATCAAAAGTAAGTGTATACTTTTTTAAATAAGTATTTCCATTATTATAAAATAAAACCTAATAATTGAAACATAAACTTATATTTTCAGGCTAAAACATTGTATAAATGGGCTGAAAAATGATAAGCTCAAAGTGGAATTAAGGGGTATTCTATACCCCGTATTCTGCCACCTTTATCTAGAGATGTTACATGCAGGAAATCGGCAAGCAGCGGTGCAATTTATGAAAAATTATCAAGAGGACTTTACCTCAGAAACAGAAAGGGACTTCCTAGAAGAGTTGTCTAGTGTGTTCTCTATACAGGACATTGAGTTAAGGCCTTTCGTCAATGCTTTCAGAACGCGAAAGTATAAAGTCGATCTGTCCGATGAGGCGCACATTATTTTGCAAAAATTTTTATCGAAACATGGTCATGTAACTCTGATGCAGGTACTACTAGGATTCAAAGTAGCTAGCTTGGCTTTGTTTGCGGGTTTGAATTTTGACATAAAACTCTACTATTTGCAGGTAATTAATACACACGTGACGGTGATAAAAAATATGTCCGACTTGTATTCGACAGTCGACGAAAATGAGGACGAAAATGAAAAGAAGAACGACGTGACAATAAATGGCCATGTTGAGCAACCCTGTGGGACTGGCGTCGATCGAGAGATGCGCGAGCTTCAAGAAGCCATCAGATTGATGCGAAACAGCGCCCACCAGCCACTTCGAATATTCACAGTCAACAACGCTATCGAAAAGTAATATATTACTTCGATATTTCTGAATTAATAATTTTATTTATCACTTTAATAATATTACATTATTAATTTAAAGTGCAAGCTGTGGTATTATCACGCCAAACATGGACAAACTCGCTGCAGGCTTCAGTACGGCGGAAATTAGGCTCTGGGGAATAGGTGACACGGTGCTCACAAGGCCAAGGTTTAGGAATCCCAGCATTACCCTCGCATGCGATCCATCTCCTGCAGTAGAAGTTTTAGATGAAGATGAGATGTAAGTAATGTATTCTTAATTCAGAAACTACTATTTACATTTTTAGTTTGAATAAAATTATTTAATAATAAAATTTCAGTGACGAAGCTGGGGCAGTTGTACTCAGGGGTCACTCAGATGTTGTTCACGATATGAGATTCATTTCCGAGCCTGAAGTCCTTCTATCGGTATCCAGTGATAAAGATATGAGGGCTTGGAGACTTAATGACTATACCTGTGCAGCTGTTTATAGGTATTTAGAAAGAAATAGTTGAAAAAAATTTAAACAAATTTTTATTGTTGTGAATTTAACTAAGAATTTTGTTATTATATTTCATTTCAGTGGTCATAACTATCCAATATGGTGCATGGATACCAGTGTATTTAATTTGTACATAGCTACTGGTTCTCATGATAGGACAGCTAAACTATGGTCATTAGATAGGACTTTTCCACTTAGGATATATGCTGGTCACTTTATGGATGTAAATGTAAGTTTACCAATTTTACAAACTGCTCTTAATTTTAATAGTGACTTAAGTTACAGAATTAATATTAACTCTAATATCTTAGTGTGTAAGGTTTCATCCAAACACTCAGTACTTGGCTACTGGCTCCTCCGATAAGACTGTTAGACTTTGGAACAAGGACGACGGTAACTTATTGAGGGTTTATGTTTGTCAGTCGACTGTTTTTAGTCTTGCCTTCAGTCCAGATGGAAAGTACTTGGCTTCCTCCGGTAAATATGTTTCTTTTTTATATTATATAATAGTTTCCATTATTTTTTTTTTTTTTTTATGATTATCATAACAAATAAATGATTTTATTTTTCTTTAGGCGATGATAAATACATAACAATATGGGATTTGGCAACAAATTCGAAGCTTACAGAATTTAAGGGTCACGAGGACTCTGTAATGAATCTGGATTGGAGCTCTGATGGCGAATTTGTAGCAAGTTCCAGTTTGGATGGGGTTGTAAATCTTTGGTCGACTCAGGAGTGTATTAAAATGGGAAATACGTAAGTAGTATTATTTCAGAAGGAACTTCAAAGATTTTAATTCACTTACAAAGTTAGAATGTTTATTCGATTTTATTAATTTTGTTTTATTTTCATTGAATATTAAGAAATTATAATAAATTTTCAGTGGTTCGTCAAATCCTACGTCAACTGCCAATCCTCAAACATACGCGACGAATTGCTCGAGTATACTGTCGTTGCGCTACTACAGTAAGAATAATTCTCTCGTTTGCATCGGCACGACGTAATTACTTCCCTGCCTGAGCTGCCCGGCAAGCAGCTTGCTGTAAGAAATATCGAGGAGTTCCGATTTAACAAATTGAAAAAAGCCATGCGTCCTGCCTTCTTTGTGATTTCATCGAATTTGCGGGTATCATGGTGGCTGTGAAAACTATAAACACGAAACTAGTATTTTCCACATAAACTATCTTTGTTAAAAAAAATGTACATAAGAGGAATACAGAAATGCGATTTAATAGTGCAGATGAAAAAAGAGACGAAAATTTAATGTAAAGTCTTAAGGAGGTATTGAATAATGTTCTTTTTTCTTGTAAGTACATTAAGCAATGAATTTGTGAATAGTGTAAGTTAATACAAACGAGGAAAAAGAAACGATGTCTTTTCGGACAAATTGCGAAATTATCCGTCAGTTTTTTGTTTACGTAATAAATTGTTAATATTTTAAACAACTTTTTATAACAATGAATCGATTAATTGTTTTAAGACAAATTCCGAAACATAACCAATTTTATTTTTTTAATCACTTAAAAATTTTTAATTTTTCACTTGCTGCAGTACGTTACTTTTAATTGTCGCTCTAAGAAACATTGATGTTTTTTTAACTTTTATTAGTATTATGTACAGTAGTTAAAAAGTAATTAATACACTTCCTTAAGATTTCATAAAATGTGAGAGAAAAACTTGTAATACTTCAAGGGATATAGTTACAAAGATAATTTTTTACTAGATGGTTAAAAAGTACTTTCACAGTTATGTTTAAAAGTTCTGAGGTGAGTTCCAAAGACTTTTATTGTTAAAGAGATAACCCTCCTGAATCGAAAATGTTGAAACTCGTCTACGGATGTTCGCATGTAAGCTATGGGAACACCGTAAATAAGCGCGGTGTCGGAGGTAATGTGTTTTAGACAGAGGGTTAATATACGTACGTACCATTTTTCACATATTCAAAACCAATACATTGTTAATTTTATTTTTATTTATACGTATATTTCAGAATAATGCTCAATATTATAATGATCGGCACAAATTTGTGTCAAAAGGTAGACAAATTTGCGATTTACCCTTGTTATAATTCTTGATGAGCATTAAAAGAATAATACAAAAAAGGAGTGTCAATGCATTATAAAGTTAAGTTATGACATTCAATGCAACTATTTGATGTTCATAAGTTATACATCAATTTTCTATTAAAAGGAAAATTCCCACTCTGGAAGTTACAATCGATTTTATAATAATTTAGTCTGAAACTTGACATTTTATTTAAAAATTTCCATTACATTAAACCAAATACAATTTAATAATTTGTAAAATTTAATATATTTAATGGTACATTTTTAATCAGCAAATGCTTTTTTTATTACTTTACCATTTATCTATGTTTCAAAAATTGCAAAAGTAGCAAATTAGAAAAATGTTTATTTTTATCTAGTCATTTCATTACACTTAATTATTATTATTTTTTTTTGCTCTTGTTAATATCTTGATAGTGAATTAAGTTTTTCTCACTTTATTTATTTATGTCCATCAGTGTTAGACATTTTAAAGTACATATTTCAATGTTCCAGCATGGGAATATTTCTTTCAAATGTATGTTAATGTCACATCGACTATTAATGTCAACAATTTCTTCGATAATTGAAAAATTTTATTTTAAATCTCACCTATTGAACATAAAAAGTTTTCTACTGTAGTGTGAAAAAAGATGAGCTTGGAGTCTTCGGGTTGCTGCCAACGCACACACACTGCCTACCTTTAATTTGGAAGCGCGCTGTCAGAAGTGGTTATTATTTCTATAGTGATACGCAGCTTCTTATAGGAACGGTAGCCAATTTTAAGAGCGCAGCTTGGAAGTCATTTTCTAAGCTAACTACTGTAATCGCTAACTTTTTTCTTGTAAATAAAAACGCGCAATGTGGGATTGTCGGTAGGTTTAAGTAGATTCATTTTTTGTAATTACATACTTAATCTTAAGCAACTCATGTACATGGTACTCCACCAAAGGAGGTAATGATCAAAAGTATTTTCGTACAACCTACATAACTTGTGCAAACATAAAAAAAAGTTTTTTTTTTGAGTCTCAAAATTATTATTTTATTTCTAGCATTTATCATTTAAAATTGTCATAAGATATCGATATTTCATTTTCATAATGAAACAATTTGCTGTATATAAAAAATATGTACAACAAAAATTAGTTACTCTAGTTTGACTTTTGTGAAAATGTTAAGATATCTAAGGGTTGATAAAAAAGTTAATAATACTCCATTTTCCATTAAAAAGTAGTAAACGTGTAAAAAGAAAATCCTTGCGAGCTGGTTCCTTGTAAAATCAAGAGAGCAATAACTAAATTTTTTTTTATGAAATAAAGGTATCTTTTAAGCAATATGAAACATTGTTTTTATTGTAATGAATACAAGTCTGATTTTATTGAACTTTAATATTTCCCAAATGAGCGTTACCTTTATCCGCTATTATTTATTTAAGAATACAATTGTCGACTTTGTTAGGAAAAATGTTTTTTTTTTTAATTTACCAATATTTTCATATATACTTTATATTTTTTAAATAGGTACTTTTTGTTGTTGATATAAATAAGGGATGTTAAATTGAAAATAAAAGATTATATTTTCATTATAATGAAAACAATTTTTTTTTATTTTACAAATTTTTTATTTAAATGCATTAGTTTATTGATAATTCATAAAACTGCGATATCAGCCTTTAAACAAATCATCTCAGTTTTTAATAAAAAAACGGATAAACATAATTCGATTTCTGCCAAAAAAAAAAAAAATAAATTTTTTTATGTAGCTACTTTACAATAGGTAGGACTTCATTTTATATTTTTAAGTACATGTTTTTAACAAAAACTAATATTTAATCGTACTATAGATTAATACAGTTCGATAAATTTCCAACCAGTTATAACTTATAACTTATAAGATAATAATTTTTCTGTATTTACGCACAATGTTGCAATTCGTTACTTTAATTGTCAGTATCTACAAGTCTCGTTGCGTTTTAAAAATAAAGATTTCTATGCAAACGCTTTTATAAATTATTTTAAGTAAAACTGTAGATTTAAAACTTTCTCGTTACTTTTTCTACTTGTTTTAAATATTCTTTTCAGAAAGAATTGCATACAATTAGAATAGAATCATTATCAATTTTAAATAATGGACACAAACTGTTAGGATAAATAAACTGCAAAGATATTTTTAAATAGAAAGTGGAAAGCATAGAATGAAAGTATTTTCTGTTGTATGATAAACTGACAAAGTTTTTATTAAAAAAAAGAATTATACTATATCAACACGCTCTTTTAAAATGATTACAGATATATTTTAAATTGCGGGTTATGAAAGTATACTTATTGATAAATCAAACGTTTACAGCATTCTGTAAAAACGTTGAGCACTTCTTGCATAGAAACATTATCATCATCTTTTGTAATTTTCTACCTCATTTTTTTCTTTTGCTCTCATTTTCTATACTACAAATTACGTGAATGTCAAATAAGGCTAAACAGGAGCCATTGTGTTGACATCAAATTAATGCTGCTCATATAACAATAAATTATTACAGGATGTAATAAAAAATACATCTATAATATCATGGTCTATTTCTGGACCAAATTTTCATTTGTCTTTTCCAACTATTTCGTCATCTTCCTTGAATCCAGGAGTACTATCGCTTGTATCGACCTTTTATCGCCTGAAGAGCCTTTGCCATTAGCGGCGCTTTTGTTTTCTTTAATGCATGTGAAGCTAAGAAATATATTAAATAATTATTCAGATTAATCATGACAATTAATTTTTTTTAAAGAAAATACTCCAAACAACTTACGGTTAGTCCTACTTCTTGCAACAGGCGGAGGAGGTACGGAGACTCTCTCGGACGAACTACTGGCTCCACTGGTTCCCGACCCGCTCGCTGCCGCAATTAGCTTTTTCTTGGCATCCGAGGCTTTGCTTGTAGTATTAGCCGTACCGTATTTAGCTTGCTTGCGCAGCACGTTGCGCGGCGGCTTTACCACGTTGTCAACGTAGGCAAGCTTTGTCGAACGCACCGGTGCCGACTTGTCAATCGACTGCTTGATATTCGCCGTTAATGCCTTAAGCTTTGCCTCCCGTTCGTCCAAGCATCTCTGTATATAAAAAGAAAATAGTTTTAATATTGCAACCATCAACATAACGTTGATATTTTGTTGTGCAATTTGCTTACCATATACATTTCTCGCCAAGATTCCATTTCTTGCCTTTGCTTAGTTCTAAAATCTTTATTACAGTGAAATTGCCACAGAGTGTCGGAGTCCTCCATTAAGTACGGGTTGTGATGCTCGAGCATAAATAGTTGATCGGGTGACGCACGCTCAAGTACGGGTTTTATGATATAATAAGGTACACCACCGGTGACTTCGAGAGCTTTAAAAAAAACATTTACTTTTAGTATTCTTTTAGTACTTTTAGTACTTTTTATATCTTAAAGTATTCAAAAAATGTATTTACAATTATCTTACCATCGATATTTTCTATTAATACACGAATACACATTTCATGCAATGAAGGTACAGTTGTATAACCAGTCTTGTTTCCAGAATACACTTTTGTTCTATATTAAAAACATAAATACTATATAATTTGAACTATTATTAAGAAAACTATTTGGACTAGCTAAAAATATAAATACCTCTGATTTTTAGCATATATTACTTGAGATAACATGAAATCTTCGTTCTGCCGGCGTTGAGCGGTATTCAAATAAGGCAATGGTTTATAATTTGGACTAGGTTCTGGCAATGTTGAAGCTAAGTCCACTTCTTCGTCAATGGCTCGACTTAGAGGTTCCAACTTAAGATTTGGCGATAAAAGAGGTAACGACTGTAAAAATAGTAAATAATAGTACATTATGCAACAAGGGAGTAAAGTCGCAGATTATTCCCGCGGGTAGGTTTGCTGCCCGAGCGGAGCGAGGTTCTTATATTATATATAAGAACTTTAAATAAAGAAATATTTATTAATTAATTTGATTCTAGCAGATTTCTTAAAACGTGAAGAGCTAATCGTCAAAACAATGTCTGTACATGTACATGTGTGTGTGTGTGTGTGTGTGTATATGTATATATATATATATATACGATAAATAAGTAAAACGCTAAAAAAATCAATTTATCCTATTTTCCAAATTTGCGGGAAATAAAGTACCTTACGTCCCGCAAAAGCGGGAATTATTTTTCGAGGGGATAATATGTCACTTTATGCCCGCTTTTCAGGGAAATAAAGTGGCTTTTACAGTTGAGATGTGAATAAAGAATATTATCACAAACATTGACGTTACTAAAAATACTTTCTTACCTCTTGACTATCAGAAGGTTCATTCTTTGTTTTAACAGAAGATTTACTGGTGGAAGATGTGGATGGACTTGAAATTGATTTCTCTAACTTGTCTGATATTTCTGACTTGTCTGATTTTTCTAACTTGTCTGATTTTTCTAACTTGTCAGATTTTTCTGACTTGTCTGATTTTTCTAACTTGTCTGATTTTTCTAACTTACTCGACTTCTGAGAGCTTACAGAAGTATTTTCTTTTTTCTTTTTCGATGGTAAAGGCATTGTACACATACCAAGTGCATCTGCAAAACTCGTTCCTGCAAATAATATTGAAATATTTTAAATATTTTATGTAAATATAATTATAAGGTGTCATCAAAATCTTTATATTAAATGGAAATCTTACCAGAATAACAATCAATTCCTCCATCACCATCACTGCTCTTTGTAACCTTTTTCTTATCTTTTTTAAGTTCTTTCTGTTCTTTCTGTTCTTTTTGTTCTTTCTCTTCTTTATTTTCTCTATGTTTCTTGTGTTCCTTATTTTCTTTATGTTCTCTACTTTCTTTAATTTCCTTGCATTTGCCTTTGTCATCTTTGATCTCTTTGTTACTGTTTTTTTCTTTATCATCCTTACGATGCTTACTACTTGATTCTTTTTCTGTATCCTTATCCTTACTGTGTTTATCTTTATCTCTATGTCTATCTTTATCTTTAGAATGATCCTTACTGCTAGAGGAACTGTGGGAAGTTTTTGACTTTGACAAATCTTTGGAGCGATGATCGTCGCTCTTACGTTTTTCCTCTTTTCCGCGATCGTCCAATTTGGAACTTGAGGATTTGTTATCCCGCTTAGATTTATCACTGGACTCATGCGATTTGGTTGTGCTGGAAAAATTGAAATTTTAATTATTATATAAATTGTATACTATAAGTTTATTTTATTATATTGCTTCCTCATAGAGGAAGCTTTGTAATAGTAAAATTTTGAGTTTCGTCAAATCGCTTTAGAAACATGTTTAGAAGTGTTAAAAGTTCAAATCACA
>JAPYZA010000435.1:0-29087 GCA_030522685.1 Eupelmus azureus
TTTGCTTCTGGTATTTTTCTTGTTCGCTCCTGTGTATGTACACGTTTTCTGGTTTTCTCTCCGTTCGTCCCCCCGTTGATGTGTGCAGTCTACGGCTGGCCCCGCGAGCTTTCGCAGTCGAGTTGTTCGCCGAGCGACGTGGAAGAAAGGATTTTCAGCGACGATCGTTAACGATTTAGGTGCTTTTCTTTCGTTTTTTGTTTCTTTTTGGATGAGGAAAAGTGAACACAGAAGAAATTTTTTCTAGTAAATCATTTGATTTCTTTTTTATAACGTGCTTAGATTTTCTTTTTTTCGCGTTTTTTCTCGTTTTCTTCAACGTATTATTATTAGGAGATTTTAAACAAGTAGTTTTAACGAAATGCATGTTTTTTAATTGGTTGAATAGTTCAATTTCTTTTTAAATGTCTTTTCCAATCATGCATTTTAATTGCTCATAATAAATATAATAAATTATATAAACTTTATAAAATTTGAGAAATAACTATACTTAAAATGTAAATTGATAAATAGAGATTTAAATGTTTCATGTTTTTAAATTTCAGAAGTCTCAAAATAAATTTTTCGCCACGATACTTAATTTTGAATAATTTATAATAATCTTAATCAAGTTTGTAGCTTACTTACAAACTGTGCTTATCACGGATTATGCTAGATTCAAATTATTCAAGATCATTTGAATTATTTGTTTCTAATTTTAATATTAAGTCGCATGAGTAATTTATATTACTCATGTAAAATTACAATAAAATTAATAATTTGTTTTCACTAAAGTTGTAGTTTATAGAAGTACTTCAATTACTTGACTGAATATTATAGCAAGTGTATCTGTTTATACACATTTGATAGTATAATCTAGTTTCACATTGTAAATTTCTGAAGTACTTTAATACTTTAAAATGGAATCATGATAGAAATAAATCAAATTGCGGATAATAGAATTAACAGTTTAATTCTACATAATAAATTTAGGAGAAAGTAAAGAAAATTTTTTAGCATAATTTCTATTTTTATTTAACAGCAAAACTTTTTATACCCTCGGACTCTACATATCACCTTATTACTTATGCAAGATCAACAAGTAAAAATTACGGGAATTTAATAATAGAAACGACAGTAACGCATATTTATTTATAACTAAAGCTTTAGTACATAGCAATCATTTTAGTTATTATAAGCTTAGTGTATTTTTAATCCAATTTTTATCTGAATTATCTTTATTTTTTATGAAATGGTTTTATAATTATAAATAAAGATTATATTTTATTAGACTTATACAATTTAGTAGTTAGAATGATTTCGATGATGAATCTTATGTATAATAAATTTAAAATCTATATTTATATTAATAAATAAAAAAAGTTTTTAATCTTCTACATAATAAATGTATATGAAGTTTTGTTTTCGTTCAACTTCATATAAACAATGAGACTTTAAATATTTGATTTAAAAAAGTAAATGTTTATCAATCTTAATCTAAAGTTTAGCAAAAGTTTATGAAGAGTTTTGAAGAAGTATTTAGAAATTTAGTAAATAAAAATAAATTGTCGATCATATTTGCTTCATATTAAGTTTAAAATAATATCAGTATGGTGACAAAAAATTACAGCGCTCTTTGCAATGATTCAAGTTTATTGTTATTTCTTAAAAAACTGAATTGCTTATTTTAAGGTCAATTTTTAACTTTTAAAAATTGACTTTTAAAAACAAATTCGCTTACTACAAAACATTTCAATAAAATAACACAGAAGCACTCATCTTATAAAGAAATTTACCGCGCGAAAAATACATTTCAAAAGTAACAAAAAAATGCAGACCCGTCACGGGCTAATAAACGACAATTCAAGTCCATTACCCTGCGCTTGCCAAAAAAGAGCGCATCCTCGGCAAAAAGCGCTCGTAACTTGTCCTCTCCCAACTCGTAAATATCAATTTGACAACGAAAATACGGCCATGATCACACTTTTCCAAATTAATTCCCGCGCCCCTTTCGCATTATCTAAAACCCTTTTACGTTCAACACTATACTCTTTCCCTCTTTCTCTTTCCTCCGCGCGTGCACACTCGAATATCCCGACCTCAAAATTAATCGATAGCTTGCATTTTACGCGTTAAGCACAAACCCTCTCTCTCTCTCTCTCTCCCACCTGACCTGGTTCGGCTGGGCTGCAACGGCGCCGTCGCGCTTCTGGAATCGCGCGTATACGTATACATACGCGCGTTCCGTAAATGTCGTTGTGTACTTGCGTTGAAATCTTTCCTTTTTTTATTCTCTGTCCTGAAATTCGCGTGTATATTGAGAATCGGGTAAATTGAATTCGACGCACTGCTTTCGCTCGGATTTAATTAATATTACGTTGGACTGCGAGGCTTCTTCTCGTTTGAATTAATTTTATTATTTTTTGTTTTGTTTTGCTTTTATTAATTTTCAGGATTAATTTTGGTAACACTCGAATTTCATAGTACTGGTAAATGAAACTATATACGTTTATGGAACTAATAAATTTTAGCTTGACAGAATAATAAAAAATTCAAAATAATACATTTTTTTCAAATCGGTTTTAAGTATTAATTTTGCGCTTCATTTTTATTAATATTTTTGAATTTATGTTTTTTTTTTTTTGCTGATTCATACACAATCATTGATTGTAAAGTAGATTTATGGTTGAAAGTACATACTACAATTACAGTTTATGTGCAATGAGAGAGATTTATTTATTCATCTCGTGAATATTTCAACGGTTTGTAAGAATCGGTTAATTAGCAAAGTAAATGAATCGCTTGACTGTAATTTAGGCTGCAACGTTATTAAGCTTTTAAGGCACGTTTGTAGAACGCATTACGTAATAACTACGTTAGAAATTTTGTTACAATACAAATTACAAGAAAACAAATTTAAATACAAAATTTGTTTATCTAACGTTACAAGTTTCTTATAGAACAAAATTAAAAGAAAATAATATATTTAAATTATTTAATTATTCAAATAGTATTAAAATCATTACAATTACACTACCCGCTGAACAAGATTTCCCCGTCAAAAAAAGCTTATTCCAATACCCCTCGTATCACCGACGCCCAAGCCTCACTCAATTCACCTAACGAGCGTCCCATCAGATCATTCCCACCATATTATTCTAAACGCTCAATAAGCGCACTTTCGCATTACTCGCCCCAATCGATAAAGCACCGGCCAAAAAAGTAAAACCGATCGCACCTCGCCTCCATACCGAAGCCCAGCTAACCGATGCGTCAGAGCCTCCATATACACACGCAATAGAAGCAACAAAACCCGGTGCGAAAGTTACCCGAGCGCCCGAGCATAATAAAAAAAAAGTCCAAGGGCCGAGATTCGATTATGTATCCTCGAGGCGTTGCACAGCAAGAGAGAGCGAAGGTAAACTCTCGCGCCGAAAAGGGTTAATCACGTAAGCGTATCTCGCGCGCGCGCGCTAGTTTATACACAGAAAATCGTGCGAACGCGCGCGCGTCGATCCAGCGCTCGCATAATTATCCATCAACGCCTCGGTGCAAGCGCTCGCGCGTACATATCGTCGATCGTCTCTCTTGCTCTTCTCGCGAGTGCATATACATACACACGCCTGCAGCAGCAGCAGCAGCAGCCTCTGACGGCATATTGTGAGCCCAGCCTCGCGAGACTAACGGAGAGAGCGAGATCCTTACGTGCCGATATTTACTATATAGCGGGTGGATGCGCAAGTTTACGCGGCCCGAGTCTGTGTATGAGGAGGGAGAGACTAACTAGGTATACGCGCTCGCGTGGTTTTGTGATAACGAGTGACTGAGGGAATTTTTTGTTGGTGTTATAGGGGAGAAGTAATTTGTTGCGGGCGATTTTTCAGGGTGATAAGGGCCGGCTGTGGGGGAGGGAAATTCTTGGTTGGGGTTTTTAGAGGCGATGTTTGAGAGATTTCTAGGAGTGCGGAGGATTAAACTGTTTGTACGTCAGGCCTTTGATAACCGATGTGTGTGCTGCGAAACGCGGTTTAAGTTCGGGAGGTTGGAGATGCAGTTTAGTAGCTTGCGAGCTGCGTCTGCGATGTGTTTGGGTTGCTGTTTAGTTTGATGATGGAGCGGCGTAATTAAAGAAATTGGCTGTTAAGTCGTTTTTAATTAATTGTATTGTTCACTTGTTGATCTTAAAGATATTCGTAGAAATATAAACTTTGGATTAAATCATAATGGTCTTTCATTATTTTCTAATTTTTTTTTTTTTTTTAATGTTAACTTTGCTATATCCGTGAAAGCATGAGTTTGTGAAGCTTAGAAACTAGATTAACATTTCCCAGTGCGAGAATAACTTTATCTTTAAATGAATTATTTTTTAGAAACGATATCAATCTACGATTTATTGAACACATTGAACGTTATTATTATGATAACGTTGCTATTATTTACCTAAAAACAACTTATATTTCTAACGAACTTTACAACAGCAGTTGAGTAAGTACGCTAAGGCGACTCACCTCGTCTGTACATAAAATAGATATAATTTCAAATATAAAGAATGATGATTTCCTAATTTGTTTTGAGAATTTTATTTTTCGTGCATTTAACGAAAAATCAACGTCAATACTGACCAATCCATGCGAATTCAGTGTCGTAAGATTAATTTTCAATTTCTTTATATGCACAAAGAGTAGCTCTTATAGCTTTCCTTTTTTTTTTTTTTTTTTAATCGAAACCTACGCACATTTTTCTTATTACTTACAATCAGTCGAGACAGAGTGTGCCATCTGTCGGTTCCAACACTTTTCGGTACGTATATTATTTACTTTCTCGTTTACAATAACTTACTTGACGAATATACTTTTAACAACGTAATAATTTCAGAACATACCCTTATAGAAAAATTATCGAATAGAATATAATGGAATGTCTGCAATTAATATACGATTAACACATATGAGAAATTTTCTATTGTACCAGAAACTATATAATCGTTTAATCTCGCCTGAAGATACGGTAACCTTGATCAAATACAGATAAACATTTTAAATATTTTAACAATTTTGTTATTCAAATTATATACGTTAGGCAACATAAAATCTAAATAATCAAGCAGATAAATAGAAGACGGTGAAAAATGGAATGGGAAAATAAGGATAGAAAATAAATAAGTGACATAATCAACAAAAAATAACTTGCTTTTCAAAATAGGAGTTATATTTTATAATAATATATGTTAAACTAAACAGAATGGTACATAATCATAATCATAATCCTAAATAATAATAATTAATAATAATAATAATAATAATAATAATAATAATAATAATAATAGTAATAATAATAATAATAAAATGTAATAATAATTATTCTACGCGTTAGGAAGTAACAAAATAAACCTTAATCATAACTTAACAGTATAGCCGCAATATTAGATACCTAGTGTGTCGCGATGAAAATCTAATATTTCGTATAATGATGTCGTATTTTGTCGCAGTTGTAATTCATAAAAATAATAATAATAATAATCGATGCTACAATAATAATAATAGTAGTAATAATAATAAAAAGAGAAACAAAGCACCGTCATCACATCGGGGCCGCACGTCCGCAGTCCGCACGCTGTGCTGGGGACCGACGGATAAAACCCCCCCAAGGAACTTTAGTCCAGAAACATATTAATAGTTCGTATCTAGCGTTTAAAAGTATGGTATTATGCAGGCACCTAAAAATTATATTACCTACGTAGTATACGTATTTAAGCGCGCTCGGACGACTCTCCCCACGCAACCTTTGTCAAATCTACTTCCTTTGTAATTTATCCAACCTGTTTAATTATAAATATTTTAGCTATTCTTTGTTATTGCGTATTTTCGCTTGCTAAATATTTGCCCTCTGTTTGTTTTGATGTTTCGAAATGTCTGTGGGACATTCCGCATGTGACTGATTAAATATGAAAATAAATATTTTTCTTAATTTTACCAAATTTTTGATACAAATTTTTATAATTCTTCATTTCATTATGCAGATCCCATGCATTATTTGGACGCTTTAAAATGCCTCCTGGCGAAATTTGAGATCATTTTTCTGACGTTATAACGTGACTTTCTGAAAATTTACTTTACTTAATTAAGTTCGAGCTGAGTTATCTATTAAGTACACTTTTCAATCACATTAAAAGACGTAATGTAATTAAAACTTTCACAGTACACTAATAGTGATAACAAAATTCACTAAAATTTCATATAAACCCGAACAATTTGTCTAATTACACAAAAATTTTCAATAAAAGAACGCCCAACCAATTAAAAAAAAAAAGAAGCGAGGGCCTCTATGATCTAGCAAGAGCAAGGAGAGCCGGCCGAGTGGAATGAGATCAAATTCGAAAAGAAAACGGGTGAAGCAGTCAACCATATGAGTGTCCGTGTGAGCGTGTGTATGTACGTGTACATCTAATAAACTTCTCGCGTAAAAGTTGCGCATATATGTAAACGAAAAACGCGTGTACCGCGAGCTATGCATTGCGTTTTGGTCGGTTCAAAAGCGCCGCGAGCGAGTTTCGCCATCGTCGCGCCGAGTACAGTATCGTAAAGCGCGACTTGCCAGAGCGATAACCTAAAGGAAAGCCGCAGAGCAGTGCGCGCGATGATATTTACGTGTGCGATCCGCCGCTCGTTATTTACTATACGTACGTATGCGCGGGTGACAAAAGGAAGGAGCTGGAGGAGGAGGAGGAGAAAAACAGCAGCGATTCGTCATTCCGATGTGTGGCAGAGCGAGAGGCAGGGAAATGTAATGTCAAAGCCTCCCTTGTGCTGGTGGCGGAGCTGATAACGAAAACAAAAAAGAGAGGAGAGGCTGCGCACTGGAAAAGCTATCGCTGATTAAAAATCGTCGAAAACAATGGACTCTGTCTCGCTTGCGAATCATTTTCTTCGCCGCGCGCGCGCATACGCTTTCTCTGTCTCTGTCTCTCTTTCTCTCTTTATATATCGAAAACCAGATTGTCATTTTTACGAAACAGAGCTACGGAGTCTGATGCTCGTACGGCAGAGCTCGTTCTATGCCGAAAATGTGGAGATGTTCCAGAAAATTAAAAAGATATTTTAATTTTCTTAGGAGAGAAGCTTAATACTGCTGCATAACGATTATTTGTCTCTTGAAAATTTCATGAATTTAAATATTTAAGAACAATTACAAATTAATAAAGTAATATCTAGATGATTCATTAATAGTTAAAAACATAAACTATAATTATTTATTAAATAAAGCAAAACACATTCAGTCAATAAAGTGAGTAAAATTTATTTCTCATAATATGCAGCTTAAATTTTTAAAGTATCGTGCAACAAGTTGACTTATACAGTTTGTTCAATATTAAACACGTTATGGCTACTATTTTTGCCAAGACTAAAGTTGTGAATGTAATTAAAGGTCATTACTCTAGTGTATGCTTTTAATTGTATAGACTTAAAATACTCTGTTGATTATTTTTAATTTGTCATAGATTGAATGATGTTCGCTCAGCAAATTTCAAGCTTTTTCTCCAAACATTAATAATTTGCGATTCTTTCAAACAGATATTAATTTTCAATTTTAAAGAATAACCTAAATTTATCCTCGAATTTCTCCGCTTTAATATAAGTTTATTAATGGAACCTACTAATTGATTGTACTTTGCGTCAGAGATGTATAGCCGTCCCGTGCTTTACGCGATTCATGGATATAATCTGTGTATCAGTCATGCGTTGAACTTTTTATAAAAATACACGTTTACTTCCATTACGTTTCGTTATGCATGCAGCGCAATGTCATGATCTACCTCACCGCACGTCCTTGCCACGAAACAATTTAGTTTTCATATAAATCTCGGTTTTCTGGATGCAAGTTTGACTTATTATTTAACTTGTGATTTGTGAATATATTGATAGAAAATCTGCTTAATACAAAACAGTGATTAGTATGACTTTTTTCTCGTATGCATGCAAAAAAATGTTATTCGTAAACTGAATCTCGTGCGAATTGATAAAATTGGAAAAATCACATATACACACATCTATTACCGCATTACCAATAAAACCAAACCTGATTCATTTTGATTCTTCGAAAACAAAACTATTCACTGTCTGCCCTTAATTAACCCATTTTCAAACCTTACTTGCATCCCACAAAATGCACGCACTCAACAACGCGCTACTTTACACCTCGGAAAAAAAATCCCACAACTGCATTTACATCGTAATAAAAAAAGAAAAAAAATCAGTCGAGCGGCTTCGAAAATGAGCGTCACTGTCCAATTTACGATTTATCTATCGTAATCGCGCCGCGTGCGCGCGCGCGACGCATCCGCATGCATGTATATGCATGTATGCGCTTCGTGCCGATAGCGAGCCCGATTCTCTCTCTCTCTCTTTCTTTTTCTCTCTTTCTCTCGCTGCTACGCGGTGGCTTTGCATTTTTCCATGCACTTATTATATTTTTAGACCTTCGCGATTGCAAGGTTACGCGATCGCGCCGAAGAGCCTCTGTTTACTCGTACGCACGGGAAAAACTTCGTCGTTACGGGGGCTTTTTTTATTGGGTGCGAAAGGGGGATATAGAATTTTTCGATCGAGTAAAAAAGTTAATTTAAAGTAAGAATTTATGTTAAAAATTCGAATGATATATTATTCTTTTTTTTTATTTGAGAAGGTAAATTTTGTTTTAGGTTATTCATGCGGTTTAAGTAGTATAGGTCGAGCTCAGCAAGGCGCCTATAGATAAAAATTAATAATTCACATTAGGAATTGGCAAGTATGCAAATGAACGTTTGCAGCCATTACATCATTTCTATCTATATATCAATGATTCAGCTCGACTATTTAGTATGCAGCATCAAAGATAGGTTGCTCTAATCTTGCAACCGATAAAGACAGCATCTGTCACCATTATCGTTACTCTCTTTCGAGCTGCATTAATTTCTCTAAGATTTTGTAAATATTCAAAATTTTTTACGAAAAGAAAAATTCCATATCACCTTTTCTACGCAAGGAAATTTTAAAAGCCCCGTACGAGTTTTTCCATACGACGTGTCAAAGGATAAATTTACTTTGCTTAATAATTATTTTTTTTTTGTATCTACAATGCGTAAGGTTGAAACGTAAAAGGAGTGAGTAAAGGATGATGCCTCGATTAAGGAACGCGTTTGATAAATTGTCTAGAGTAGGACGAGTTCGCGCGCGGGCCCACCGATTCTATCCTGAATGCTCATTTATTTTTGTTATATTTTCTCCATAATTTTCGTTCATTCCATTTAATAGTAATATGTACAATCCGTCGACCTTCGGCTCGGCGCGAGCTCGGAATAAATTAAATTAATTAATACTTCTGGCAATAATGTCCTTAGCGGAATTGTTCGGAATCGCGCGAGTGACGCCGATCATCGTGCGCAGAGGTTTTTTCTTTCCTTAAATTTTCATTTACAAGAGCATACGAATTATTAAATTAGACGTACAAAATTTATAACAAACTTTTTTACTTTTCAATTTTGCATTCGCAAATTGCAAAATAGCAGTGGATTCATTTTTCAAACAGACCGACAAACTGATCGCTGCTACAGCTAAAGGCACATCTTCATTAGTCTAAAAACCATATAGATCAACTAAAAATTTACCCCTCGGAACGCACCAAACAGATAATTGCGCGGGTGACTCGCGCCATTCCGCATCGAAACCCCGTCGCGGATCTTTCTTTCTCTCATTCCGAGGACTACATACGGTATACCGTCCGCACCTAGCTACAATGCGAGGAGAGTGGATATTTACACGCCCACTAAGTTATAATATGTATAAATATATGTATAAGTAACGACGAGCTAAGCCTATATATACGCAGGACCGTTATATCATACAAAAACGCACAGGTACACGCGGGATCTTTCTTTTCCGTCTTGCGGTACACGCAGTCTCTCTCTCTTGTTATGCGTCTGCGTCCGTCCGTCCGTGTGAGTCTCTATGTTTATGTGTATACGCCTAAGCGCTACGGGAACTTGAAACCTATACTTCTAAATTCATCCTACCTAAAATGCGTGTGTTTCTGGGAGTAAGAAAGCCGCGCGATGGCCGAGCGACGCCGATGGAGGCAAGCAGTCGTCGAGCGAGATACATTTTTGCGAGGTGTATTTTATTTCTTTTCAAGCGCGACGCGCACCTATACACATACGCGTATATACATACGCAAAATGCACGTGTATTAACAGCATAGCAACGAGTGTTTGCCCGCGCCCACATTTGTGCTATTCAACGCCGGCCAGCTCGAGGCCCGATGGTCAATATTTAACAATGCGTATGACGTGCGTGAGCCCGTGATCATCGCCGCGTTCATTACGATATAAGCGCGCCGGGTAAGTACACGCGCGCCTCGTGCCTGCTTATCGTTCCGCAATCGGCGCGCGTAAAAGTCAACGATACACGACGAGCTAGACTCGCGTCTGTCTGTGTGCGCGCGTCTGTGTATTATGTGTCTACGTGCGTGCGAAAGGATTTGACGTAGTGTGAGAAAGTGCACACGCGGAGATGGGTATTAGGTTGTTCGGGAAAACACTAGGCGATTAGGCTTAGTATATGGGCGATTCCATCGCTGATGCGCTGAGAGAGTAGTATAGTAGGAGGAGGACGATCGCCGGACACTCAAGCTCGCCCTATTATCTTCCGCGCCGAGGATAGCTAATCTAGCGCGAGGATAGCCAAGGTGAAAAGACGGAATTGGCCCGGTTTTTGATGGCTGCTTTACTGTAGCGCGCGTTGCTTGAACTAGTTTTTGGCGCACGCGGTGGAAATAGCTTTTTTTGGAATTTTTCAAGGGAGATTTGCGGTTGGTTCGGGCGAGCGAATTTTTCGAAAGTTTTGCTCTCTGGGTTTTGAAGCGAAAAATGATGATGAGACAGTTGAGATGCGACGACGGAGAAAGCCATTTTTGGAATGTACCGTTAGACGCGCGAGACAATTACATTGAGTCGCGCGTCCTCAACCCGACGAGCTTTTTTTTAGATATTTTTCTTAATTCCAGTGTAATTCGTGTTTTTTTATTCTTTTCTTACAATTACGTTTCTACTTTGTAGTTACTCATCTAGTAATATGTATATTCATCACAGCTCTGAGATCACTCTCGTTTCAACAAACATTTACCCTAATTCTACTTCTTGTAAATAAATCACATTGAGTTTTAATAACTTTTCAATTTTCGCGAAATTTTAGCCGATAAAAATCACGCTTGAATTTTTTTTTAATTTAGATCAACGAATACCGAATCCTACAAAGGCGATTTCAAACATTTATTTAGAATAAATGACGTGCCATGATTTATTATTTTCAACATTTCAAAAAATTACTTTACTAGATTAAAATAGTCAATTATTAAAACGTTCAATCCCAAAAAGAGCAATTTACACTTTTATTCTTTTTTTGCTCTAATTTCTAAAAATCGAAAATATAAAAATGTTCATAAACTCCACACGCTCGGCATTTCAGATACCGTTTTCTAAACAAAATAAATTTTAGTTCAACCGACAATACTCTCCTTGCTACGTGCATTAATAAATTTCTAAAAAATTTCCCATCATTAATTCTACCCTAATCGGTCAAAGACATACACTAAAACAAAAATTACCGTCAAGTCGCACAACCATAACTGTCATTGTCATTTCAGTTATTTTCGAAATATACATGACCCCCTAGACATCGTCGCGACGAGTAGCACGGAGACACGGAGGTGCGCTTGACTACAAGAAGAAGAGCCAGCATGTGCGCTTCTTGAATATTTCAGTCGCACACGCGCTCGAGACTGTATCGACCGATCCGCGTGCAGCCTCGGGAAAAGTAGCATCGACGATTAACCGCGCGCCTCGACTCAGCTTGACATTTCAGAAATCCGGAATGTCAGGATGGATCTTCTTTTATTTTATTAACGATCGTCTAATTATCCTAATTGCGATAAGTTTGAAAAATATTATAGTGTTTAGCGAGCGCCAATGCGTGAAAAAAAATGCGCGAATCGCGATTGAGAAAATCTCGGAAGCGCGAATCCATGCCCTCAATTGGTCCTTGGAATAATGAAATGTTCTGCTTTAGCAAATCTGCATTTTCATTAAACCACTTTATCTACTTACGGAACTACGTTATAAAGTTTTTTTTTAATGTTTTCTCTTATGAGTCTCTGCGAATGTCTAATCGTTTTTTCGCCAATCAAATTTACATTTTAGTCTAGAAAAACAAAGTTTAATTTTCACTTTTAAATTATTAGTCTCACTTTATCTAAAAATCTCAACAACTTTCATTGATTGCAAATGAACATTTGTATAAATACTGATTTGTCCGTTATCGACCGTCTGCATTAACTGAACAAAATCATCATTTTTCTTCAAAAAGCAAAACTGGATTGTTTTTACATTTTCAGAGCATGTTCGAATATCGCGACAAACATTTAGCAATGTGTAACGCGCATATTTTTTAAAAATAAAAAACATAGAATCGCGCGTTTATTTCCACGTTAAAATTCAAAACGAACGCAAATAAAAGAAAAATCTATGAAAGTACCAAACAAATATTACATGATATAAATTTTGTACATAAATTCGATAAAAAATAATCACTTTTTCGAGAGCGAGTTGAAGGACCTTGATTTATTTAGCGAGTTTCATAGTACCATTTCACTAAAAGAGACTTCAGAATCATTGTAATTTTTTTCTACTCATTAATTTCTAATAGCACTCGAATTTCATAAAGCGAGGGGATCGACAAACTTACGATCGTACAACATTCCCTCTTTTTAACAATTTTCTCTGTTAAGAAAAAAAATTACAATGAACTTCTTAAATTAACAAGGAAACAACACATATCCTAGTAACCGATATCCAATTATTTTCGTTAAAAAATTCATAACTGCGCAAGTTATATGCATATGCGAGGACTCATAGTGTTCAACACAGTAGTGTAATAGAATCGAGATACAAAGAAACGAAAAAATTAAAAATCGATCAACAGGACAGTGAAAGGCAAGTGAAGAGCGGTGCTCGTTTTTTTTACATATATTGCACTGTCTACGCGATGGCTACCGCATCATCAGGTATAATATATAGTACGTGTATATATGCTTGGTTCTGTTCTAGTAACTCATTGCCAGTAACTCTACCTTACGCGCTTTAATAACTTTAAAACTACATTAAACCCACCGCTTCTCTCTCTTTCTATCTCTGATTGCACAACATTTCATTTATCTCGTCTCGAACGATGTCTTTCCGCGCTTAATCGATCGCTGAGTATGTATATGCACTTTCTTTAAGGGGACGTCGAAGGCGTGCAAATCGCTTTTTCGCGCTGCGTTTCACAACCGTATCGCTGTGCGGGCATTTGCTGAAAAGAACCGCGAGACCATATACCTACATGTCGCAACAACGAAAAATCGGAAACGTACCGCGAAAAAAGCAGGATCGTTCGTATAAGCAATAATTAAGTAGATAGTTTCGGCGTCCCCTCGACTACCGATCTTTTGCTTAGGTCCGGTCTCCGGCGAAGTATTGCTTGTCAATTTTTAGAGTTGCCTCGTTCGATTCACGCGGCTGGCTTGTAACCTATGCATTGTTAATACCTAGGGTGAATCGCGCGGGGTTAAATGTGTGTATTAAACCTATTCAGGCGGCGCGCGCAGCGCCGAACCTAAGCTTCAGATCGAGGAAAATTCTTAATTTCTACGACGATCAGACATAGCGCAAATCCTATTAACGCAATGCGGATATTTCTCTAACGTAATATAGTGTAACCAGTTCTTTCTCTCTCTCTATCTTGTCAAGTGTCGCCGTGTGCCTCTATACGGATAATAGAAAGGTTGTCCCTGTTCGTCCCTCGCGCTGATGGTCGCTTCTCCGTCGTGCCGTCGACGAACGAGAGAAAAAAGTATATCGTCCCTCACCGCGCGCTTTCTCACAATTTCTCTCTCTCATTCTCAGTTTTTACTTATCAACTCACGCTCAACTGTATAAAATATTTTGAATCGTATCAACAAACAGTCACATCGTACATTCGTACAACGTATAATTAGTACAATCGTTTACGGTACGCCTATATAGTTTTGTTTATTATTTTTTTTTTCATTTATATATCGTAATCAATTATAATATTCACAGCATTTTATCAAAATCTCTTGAAAGCACCAACCGTGGCGGCTTGTATATAGACTCGCGCGCGCGCGCGCATCTCGCATTCAGTCGCATTCGCACGTGCACTCTCTTTTATCTCTCTTATATTCCGTGATCGTCTCGTCGTCGTCTTCGTCTCGGTGTTTAATTTGTTTGTTTTCTTTTGTTTGTTTTTAATATACGTATCTCTTGGATTCTTTCGTCGCCCGATCGACGACACTTTCTCTCGCATTTCTTTTTTTACATCTACGGCTGTGTAGCGCAAGTCTAGCAAAGTCTTGGTTTCGTGTAGTCGGCATAAATCGACCCTTTCTCTCAGCGTCTCTGTCGGCTTTGTCCTCTTTCGTTTCTAAGAGATTTCACCGATAATCATGTATATATATAATATTTATATTTATATATATAATATATATATTCATTTATATATATACGCTTGTCGCACTAAACTGACCTTTATAATCTTTATACAACACGCGTTATCGAGACGATTATTTTATTATTTTTTCTTTCGTTTAAACCCGCTCTCTATTATTTTTTTTACGCCTTATTTATTTTTCCTATCTCTCTTAAAGCACTGATTAAGCGAGGGAGCATCCGCGCATAATAATATATTTTCCTCTTGCTTCATTTTCTTTTTAACGTGTCCCTCCCCCCTTGGACACGGTGTGTACTGTTTTGTGTAAAATTCTGTTCTGTGTGTATCTGTTTCTGTATGTATCTGTGTGTGTGAGTATGTGTCTATGTCATATCAGCGTGTACGAATATATCGGAAGTCATGCGTCTCCGGGTCGTATATGAAAAACCGTATTTCTTCATGCCTTACGCGTGCATGTACTTCCTCTAAGCGTGTGTATACTCGTGTGTTCATATAATAATGTGTTCTCCTAACGAAAAAATCATCACAGGACTAACTAGAAAATACCTTGCGGCAGCTCGCGCACATCTCGTATCATCATTCTCTCTCACTCTCTCTCTTTGTCGCCTTAAATTTATATATATATATTTATATATGTATATCGTTACAAGACACACGCATCGACGCCGCGACAGCTGCGCAAGAACTACAACAAGAACGACGCTGGGGCGCTCTCGGGGGGCCCGACGAAGAACGACGCTGCTGGCTCGTCCTGCTCGTCCTGTCGTCCCGGCCAATCAGCAATAACAGAGCAGCTCATCCCGTGGGCAGCGAGTCTCGAGTGGCGAGCGGCGAGACTATCGTCATCGGCCGCGCCTAGCCGCGGGCGGCGGCCGCCTCAGGGCGAGCCTCGAGACGGCGCTCGACTCGTCGCTGTAGTAGCAGTGAGTGAGGAGCAGTAGCAGGGCCAGCGGCGTCATGTCGCCCTGGAGACTGGCCAGCTGAAGCTCCTGAGACGCTTGCTGAGGCTCGGATTGCTGCTGCTGCTGCTGCTGCTGCTGCTGCTGTAGGTGAAGCAAGTGCTGCTGCTGCTGCTGTTGAAGTTGACGTAGTTGTTGCTGTTGGTGGTGTTGCTGGTGGTGGTGGTGGTGGTGGTGCTGCTGCTGGTGCTGGCGGATGCGTCTCGCAGCTCAGTGGTGCGAGTGGGGATTGGGCGGGTCCGGGGGCGCGACGACGGCGGCCGCCGCAGCCGCCGCCGCCGCCGCGGCGGCAGCAGCTGCCTGGGCGGCGACCTCCTCGCTCGGGTCGACCGGGCTCGGCGAGAGGAACTTGCGCACGTACTTTGGGTAGTGGGTCTTCTCGTGGGCCTTGAGTATCGTCGACCTCGAGAAGGTCTTGCCGCAGAGGGAGCAGCGAAAGGGACGCTCGCCGGTGTGGACGCGGCAGTGGTCCTTCATGTGGTGGCGCAGCTTGAAGGCCTTGCCGCAGAACTCGCACTTGAAGGGCCGGTCGCCCGTGTGGGCGGGCAGGTGGCTGATCAGCGAGCCGACGTCCGGGAAGGACTTGCCGCAGAACTTGCAGAGCACGACGCCCGAGCTCGGGTCCGAGTGGACGGCGGCCAGCTCGAGGTCCATGGGCTCGATGGGACCGAGGCCGCCGCCGCCGCCTCCTCCGGAGCCACCGCCTGGGCCTGGGCCGAGACCGAGACCCGAGCCAGGGGGATAGTGGACCTCGGGGGGCAGGTGGAGACCGGCCACGGCGGCGGCGCCGGGCTCCAGGCCGAGCTGCGCCTGGAGCTGAAAGTGGGCCGCCTGCTCGCGGTACTTGAGCGACTCGAGGCTGTGCGAGAGGATGTGCCGCGTCAGCTTGCTCTGGTGGAGGAACGAGGCACCGCAGTACATGCACGCAAACACCCGCTCATCCATACCCATCAACTCCTGCAACCAAACAAAATTAAGAACATCAACTTCTTGCGTATTCTCTCTCTCGCTCGCTCTTTCACTCTCTTGCTCACGTTTGCTCACCTTTGCTCACTCTCTCAACCCTCTCTTTTTATCTCTCTCTCTCTCTCTCTCTCTCTTGGCTCAAGACCCCCAAAATAACCCCCCCTTTCTTCTTCTTCCTCTCTCAAGTTATTGCTTTATTGCTCGGCTCAATTATCATTATTATCATCATTATTGGATCAAATGTGTGCTCTCTAGGTAAAAGAAAATACTTTAACAAGGCAGACTACGTTTCTTTGACAGACTCTACTTGTTTCTTTTTCTGTTTTCTCTCTTTGACTCTTTTTATTTCTTTCTTTCTTTCTTTCTTTCTTTTTGTCGGAGCAGTTACTTTATAATTTCTTATTTTTTCTTTCTTTCTGCTCAAGAATACAAGAAAAGGCAATAGACATCACGCGACATATTGTTCATTGTCTTTCTCTTTGCTCCAGCGTTTTGTATACGTGTGAGAGAGTTGTATGTACGTGCCAGTGTTCTAGATACAGTGTCGTAGTGGCTGCTTGCTCCTCCGCCTCTCGAAATCTCTCAAAGCTCTCGCGCGCGCGCGCCTCAAAATGACATTTTTCGCTCTGGCGCCCCGAGAAATTTCGTGACGCGGAGGCAGCGAAGAAAGAAAAAGAGGCCTCGTCCCGCGACGCGCTCGCGCTCACGGGCCCGTCGAACTTTGCTCTTATATCGGCCGGGGCTGGCAGTTTTCAACGGGGGGGCTGGTTTTCAGGGTAACAAGTGTCGGGCAGGTTCAAGAGGTTCAGGCTATAGAAATAATCGGCAGTGCAGAGTGTCTCGATTGAGAGAGGCAGTGTGTCGTGTGTGCATAAGAGCGAAATTCGACCAGTGGCGAGCTGTACGTTCGACTATAAACGTCTATATCCTTGGAGAAGCGGCATCTCGTTTTTTTTTTTTATTTTTACTTTTACGATTCACCAAATTTCTTCCGCTTTAAGTAGACGCGCGCGAGGCTCTAGGCTTGAATTTTGAAAAAAAGATTTCGAAACTCGTCGTGTGTGTCTATAGTCGCCGCGCGTCATCAAGAAGATGAAACTTCGCTGCGACGAGCTGGAAATTAGAGTTTCCATCAGAGTGAAAAAAAAAGCGAAGTCGACCGAGTCAAAAGAACGTTTGCAGTAGCGAGCCCGCGCGTGCTTTGCTCTCTATCTCTCTGGCATCGCGGACGCGAGTCTCGCTCTCTACGTTTTCTATTTTTGTTTACGCAGCGGAAGATCGATTGAAGGTTCGGCTAGCTCGCGCGCGGCTTTTCATCGGGTATCTATATATTTATATTTATATAAAATAAAAGGTACGTTGCATGTGCAGAAAGAGAGAGAGAGAGAGATAGAGAGAGAGAGAGAGAGAGAAAGGTAAGTATAGATAAGAGAATAGATAGGTATAGTATATAGCAAAGTGCACTTTTACACGGCTCCTCCTCCGAGAGAAGAAATTCGGTGAACTACGTTCGCCACTCGTTTCGAAGTTCATTTTTTTTTGCTCTTACTTTTCATCACTTTTTCTCTACAAAACGCAAGCTAAATATGTCGTGTATAAATATATCTAATATCATTCGTGTATGTACACAAGAGTATGGCAAGAAGTGTCTTCTGCCGCGTTTATCTAGAAACTTTTTGACTTTATTTTATATTATTATTATTTTCTTTTTTATTTTTGCTTATTTTTTTTTGTTCATTTTTCATTTACTTTTTGCTTGTTCTTTTTTGCATATATACATAAGAGGATACACGGCAGCAACACAAGAAGTTGACGCTCATTTTTGTTTGGCGCGCTCGCGAGACCGCGCGAAGTCGCGCGGTCTTTTCTCAGCGGATAAATACAAACATTAAAAATTATCATGTGGTTCACATAAAAAAAAAATTTTTTTTTCTTTACAATCGATTGGCTTCGATGGTGAAGAACAAAATAAGTAGTGATAATCAACAGATGCGTGTATAAGTATACAAAATTTTTCTAATTAGTATAGGATAAAAAACAGTATAGAGTAATAAACAATCGAACAAAAACATCTCAGCAGCAGGAGCCACCCCAAAGTCCAAACTCTCTCACGAGCTCAGAGTAACAAAAAAAATTTTACTGCTTTATTTGCACAACAAGAATAAAAAATGATCAAGCCCCACTTTAAACAGTAATACTACAATCTCTGCGTGTTTTCATGGACTTTCGAACGGCGTTTGTTCTTATAAAAAAAAATTTTTTTTTTCTTTTTCGTTGCATATACTTCCGCAATGCGTCGCAAATGTTGCGCGCGTATGACACGCGAACTCGCGACGCACTGCGAAGTATAAACAACGGAGCAAAGGCAAATTGCATTCAACGCAAACAGCAACCGAAAGACAAATATATAATAATATATATATATAGAATATAATAATATATATATGACAATGTGACAAAGTAAGAAAGTAAATGATATATGCGTAGTACGTACTGGATACATGTTGACAAAGATGTTTACTTTTTATTTAAATTAATTAATTTTTTTTTATTATTATTATTTTTTTTTTTTTTGAACGACACATGTGGATGTACACGAACGTTATGGAGTGTGCACGTGTGTGTATGGGTGCGTGCGCGTAACTGGCTTGTCTGTAATTCATGGATGTGCATGGATATGTCTGTATCGTGAATATCAAGACTCTTTTTCTTCGACATAACAGAAAATCGCGGATAAGGAAGAACAATCGGGTAACTGAATTCATAAAGAACAAAAGCTAATTATATAGATCTACGATAGAAATGATTTCGTGCGTACGGTTGAATGATGTGTTCGTGTGACTTTTTCTTTTGTATAATCAAACAAACAAACACAAGTGATGTGAAAAGTTCCGTTAGCTCGATAAGCTGTTTCTGTTCGATCGCGACTGCATACTAGACATGTACTGACATTCCAAACAGAAAAGTGTGATACGATGGCCAAAAAAACTTGAAGGTCAACTTCTTTAATAAATGACTGTTAAAAGTGCGACTCTATCGTTACTTACAGCTTGCAGCAATTGTTAGTAAAAGCAATTTCGCGCGCCTCGACAATGCTTATTTAATCGCGAGGAGAGAAAAAATGAGTCGGTGCAAAAGAAATTAAACGTTCGGCTGTCTCTCTCTCGTTTACTCGAGCAACAGGCACCGAGTTTTTCTTTCTCTACACTAGTCAACATCGCGGAACCCGGATCGATTTCCACACGAGCCGAGCCTCCGTCGCAATAGCTACTTGCGTTTCGACGATTTTCCACGCGTCGGCAAAAAGAAAAGTTCGCGTTTTGTTATGCTTCTCCCGTGATTTTTTTCCTTCCTCCCGGCGCAACGGACAGCGTGTGCAGCAGGTGCGAATTCGTCAAGCGGAAAAGAGTTTTACGATTTTATACGTGTATATACACTGCGGTTTCCACCTGCAAAACGCGCTCTCTCTTTCTCTCCCCCTTTTTACACGCGGCAAAAATGGCGTCATCCGCGATTCTTTCTTTTCTTTTTTTTTTCCTTCTTTTCTTTATTCATTCGGATTCGAATGGCGAATCGATTGCGAGAATGGGAGGGAGAGAAAAAGAATGAGCGCTCGCGCGCGAACGCGAGATTTCGCGCGGTTGCGCACGCATATATACACACACGCGTGTAGGCGAGTCGTCGCTCAGATGATGCAGTGAGGAGAAAAGAGTGGCGTGGTGGTGGTGGGGGGCTGGGGTGGCGGCGAGGGTGTGAGGCTTTGATAAGAAAGATAAAAGAGTAAAAGAGAGAAAATGGGATGCACATATATAGAACTACGGCAAAGTAGGCAGCGGGAAGCTGGACTCGAGACTGTTGCTATTTTTTTTCTTTTCGTTTTCTTTGGTTCGTGGTACGGTTTTTAAAAATGTAAAGATGAATTTAGATGACGATTTTAATTTTTTTTTTTTTTTTCATGAAGTAACTATGTGATTGATTTCTGATATTGCCATAGTCTTTATCATAATGATGAACGATAATCATTAAATCAAAAATTGAAATCTTTTCAAATGTTACTTGAATGTTAATTGTTTCTTTAAAAATGATTTGAACTACTGAAAAATGCACTTAGATTTGAATTTAAAACTAGAATAGATAATACACTTTATAAAATTAACACAAATCAAGAAAGCTTTCAATTAGCTCTTTTTTCTGTGTGCAATAGAAAAATGTAATTGCATTGGAATGATGTTAAAGACTATGATAATTACAAATAATTATATTTTTCAAAACAATTATTTATAAAGAATATAAACGCAAAATAATTTTTTTATATAGAGTAACTAAGTATTCTAACAATGGTAAGTGTAACTTTTAAAATTTAAAATATGTTTTACAAATTTAAAAATTGAGTTACTAAATCACGTGTTCTAAATAAGTTTTTCCGTAAAATATTTACAAAAATACAACAAAACTCCGAGTTTTGCAATATTCGAACATTATACAGAAGCATTAAAAAAATATCGTTCGAACGTAAGAAAACTCGGTGTGAAGGTGTGTGCAGCGGACAGCAAAGCACTTGGGCACATGCAGCAAACCCACATGCAATTATTCATCATATTCTTTCTTTGCAGTTCCGATATACAAAAAATCTTTCACAGCGACATCCATATAATCATCGATACTGAGCTATCGAACACAATCATCCCGAACATTTTCTCGATAAAAAGAAAAGAGAAAAACTAACGGAAAAAACTAAAATTATCAACCGTACCGGAAAATCCGTAACCTTCGCCTTCGTTAGTCGAACCAGAGAAAGACAGAGAGAAAATACAAAGAAAAAAAACAGAAAACAAAAGAAAAAAAAAAAAAAAACGAGAAGAAGAGTTCATAGTAATCGTAAAAGTAAAAAAGAAACAAAAGACATCGCGAACGCATAACGAAAAGAAGGAGCCGAGAGAAAACAGAAGAGGCGAGAAAAGAGAGTCTGCGATCGAATCTTCGCGGCGACTTTGTGTGATATAACACAACGCACCGGGCGCGCTTGTATATATGTATATATCCGCACGTAAGACGTTGCGCGTGTCGCTGCAATTATATATGCATTGTCGCGCGGCGAAAAATACGCTGCATTATCATCTGCAACCTAACGACCTTCGCCGGCGCTTGGTGAAGCGCGCCATACGATTGCAGATGCCGGACTGCTGCTGCGGTGGCGGCGGCGGCGGCGGCGGCGCGAGCTGAGCAATACACACGGATATATATATATTCAACAATAACAAATGAAGAGAGAAAGAAAAAAAGTAATTAAAAATAAAAAACGATAATAATAAAAATAGTAAGTAACAATAATAAGTAAACAGTAGCAATAATAATAATAATAATAATGATAATGATAATAATATTGACTGTATACTGTTATATATGTATATATAATATTAAATATGTATATATTTATGCAGAGCAGAGAGAAATACAAGAACAAGAAATATAATCGATAAGATATCCAAGTTGGTAGAGAGAGTAAAAAAAATACTTAATGCAAGAGAGAGTGAGAGAGGAGCTTTGTGTGTGGTGCCTCTGAGCCACTACTCACCGGGTCGGGCGGCAGTCGGTAGTCGCTGCTGGACATCTCGCTGCTCGCGCTGCGCTCCTCGGTCGACCTCTCCCAGTCCACTTCCTTTTTCAGAGACTGCAACAAACAACAAAACAGACCGAAGCCCGGCTTGCTGGATTCATTTTGCTCTCGAGATGGTTTAGCATCGATTATAGTTTCCTTAACGGATATTATATACATATTGCTACATGCACGATTTTTTTTTCTTTTGCACGGTTATCGTAAGCGTTATGGTAGGGCTCTTTTATTTTTAATGGATGATCTTTATGATGTGTTTATGTGAACGCTGAGTTTGGGGTGTGCGCGCGGCTGGAATTCGCGTCAGAATTTTCTCAGAGAGATTAAGGGAATTGTGCTATATTAGTACGTTGATTGAAATATGTTAATCATTTTTTAAATTTTTTCGTATGATAGTTAGCCCTTAAATGCCACCCCGCTACCATTTTAACCCCAGACCATTTTTACTCAAGTTTATTATAAAGGTATCGAAGTATTTTTTAAGGTCCAAAATATGTTTCAGAATTTTTTCCAAAGAGAAATTTCAAAAACTTTCAAAGTAACATTTATTTTTTCACGCTGGGGTTAAAATGGCACCGTATAACACATACGTCATTCTCAATATGTGTGGCATTTAAGGGTTAATTTGATCATTGATTTTGTGAGCTGATAAATTTAATAAATTTCAATTCTGTGATACAGGAAAACTACTTTAAAAAGTTCGAAGTAGTTTTAGACCGTGAGAAAAAATATGCATGATATGACAAAATATTCACGAAATATGCTAATTTGTTCACGCGCGTAATGACGTCGCTTTTCGAAAAACTATTTTCAAAATGTGGGAATTTCAAAATTCAATATCTACTGAACTACTTTGTTATCGGATTCCAATTTGGTTTTTTTTTCAGGTTTAAAACCTTTTGCGATTCATAAACTGACATACTTTTTTCTCTTTATCAGGATAAGCGAATTTAACGGCCGAAATTAAAAAAATTCGAGTCTGAAAAGTCGGTTCCAGTGGGTATATACCTGAATTTACATTGCGGTCTAGGTCAGATTATACTAAATGAATTTCCAATGAAGATATTCTATAAAATTTTAATTAGTCACTTCTGAACTAAGAAGATTACGGAGGTTTACATCTTTTCCTTTCTTTCTTTTTTACAATAAATATTTTATCATCTACCAAAGGAACACTTTAGTGGTTTCCACATTGATTTTAATAAAATTGATATATTTAAAAAGATTACACCGCAAGTTTTTTAATTTTTTTCATATTATAAAATTAAATAAAAAAAATTTTAATTCCCCTGATTAAAGACGATTTTTTCTATACCTTTACATTTAATTTGCTATATTCATAAAAAATTCCTTAAAAAGTACAAAATATTTCTACCATCATCTTTAAAAAATTCTATGCACTAAAATGAAAGAGTAACACCTTAAGGGTTCCTTACACTTTCTCATTTTCATTCGATTAAAAAAGAAAACATCGCGAATTCCAAGAACGATTAAAATCTGTCCGTAATCTTTAGTTCGAGCAACAAAACAGGGAAGCATCTTATCGACAAAACTATAAAGAAAAAACAAAAAACTGACTTACCAGTGGCACTTGCTGAACTGGCGGCAGGCCCGAGGGCCCTGCGAGGGGCTCGGTACTGTGGGGGGACGGAAGTCGGCTCTGCGGCAGGCTGCCAAGGGGTATCGTGACCGGCGTGACCCCGGCCCCGCCGCCCCCGGTGTTATTGCTGAGGCTCATGTCGCTGGGCCCGCTGTGGACCGAGAGTGGGCTGAGCGAGCCGGCCCTCGTCTCCTCGAGGCTGGCCGCGGAGTCGGAGTCGCGCCTGGACCTGGGCCGGTCCAGCGCCAGGGGACCCGGACAGGGACTGCTGCTGCGCGGCCTCGTCTGGGGCGAGGGCGGGCACTCGGCTATCTCGACGTCGTCCGCGCTGCACTCGTCGTTCTCGCTGTTGTTCTGCGAGTGCTGATGCTGAAGCAGCTGTTGCTGCTGCTGCTGCTGCGTCGCCACTGCCAGCAAGAGCAGCTCCTTTTCCCTGGACGTGCTTTCTCGCTTAATTTCGCGCTCCTCGCGCTTCTCCCGGTCCCTGTCTCTGTCCCTGTCCCGGTCCCTGCAGTCTCTGTCTTTGTCATTGTTCCTGCTGTCCCTGCAGCTGGTGCTGCCGTTGTCCTTGGCGTTGCTGCCGGTGCTGTTGTTCTCGGACGATCGGTACCTCTCGTCCTGGCCGTCTTGCAGCATCGGTTCCGCCGCTGCTGTCGAGTTTGTCGTCGCCGCCGTCACCGTCGCCGCCGTCGTCGTCGTCGTCATGGACGTCGTGCTCGTCGAGCTCGTCGTCGTGGTCGCCGACGTCGACTCCTGCTCCGAGTGAGAAG
Source organism: Eupelmus azureus (assembly GCA_030522685.1). Classification (NCBI taxonomy): domain Eukaryota; kingdom Metazoa; phylum Arthropoda; class Insecta; order Hymenoptera; family Eupelmidae; genus Eupelmus; species Eupelmus azureus. The sequence continues at coordinate 24,426 of JAPYZA010000435.1, forward strand.
ATTGCTGCTGTTGCTGCTGCTCGTCCCTCGATGCCTGGACGGCCGCGGCGTTGATGTTGGTCATGTCGGCCAGGCCCTTGACCTTGAGGCTCTCGGCCGTCTTGAGGAGGGCTGAGAGCTGGCAGTACTCGACGTTGACCTCGCCCTTGTACATGAAGTCGACGAGGGTGCGCAGCTCGGCGAAGCGCACGTCCTTCAAGATGACGATCGGGTGGCGATTCGGATGATCGAGGAAGAGGGCCTGGAAGTAGCTGCTGCAAGCCGATAGGACGACCTTGTGAGCGCGTATGCTTGGGCCCTCGGTGCACGCCAGCGTCACGTCCACCAGCGACTCCGACTCCAGCAGCTGACTGAACACACCCAGCAAGTTGCTCTGATGATTGTTCCACCTCAGGCAGTAATGCTCACTTCCCATGTCTGTACTGCAGCCCACGACGACCCTGCTGTAACCCAACCAACGCCCAAGGTTATATACTTTGTACATTGCAGCCCGTTTTTTTTTTATTACTTTTTATAATGCGTGTACGCGCAGCGCGAGGCTTGTTATTAAAATTCTGAGCTTTCGTCGTTGTTGCCGTTTTATATGTGTTTTTCTTAGGATCGCAATAGCCGCGACAGGCGCCGGCTTTCTCCCTCTCTCCCTCTCTCTCTCTCTCTCTCTCTCTCTGTATATAACGGGGAGTTAATGATATAGCGCTGCGCGAGATGTTACTTTGCTCGTATTAGGGCTCTCTGGCCGTGTCCGCTCGCGGGAGATCTGCGCCCGGACGGGGAGGTTCAGAAGAGAGAGAGAAAGATACTTGTTTCATGAAAGAATTGAGCGCAAGAGCGGCGCTTTGCGCACCTGTTATTAAGGACTAAAGTGGCGATTAATGCCTCGCTAAACTGTGATTTTACATTCGATTTTCTTGGAAGCGTGCTAAAACAGATGAAAAATCGTGAGATCAGGGATGTCGAGAAGGACCCTGATAGAGTTGAGATGAATAATGTTTTAATTGTAGTTGTGCTTGGATTTTTAATTGTTTGAAATCAGTGCAGCTTAAAGTGTTGTGGTTTTGTGGTTTTGAAATGATATTAGTCTAAAAATCTTTATTTTATGTTTGACATTGTAATACTATCATCACTTTTATTAAGAGGGTTAAAAATAAAGTTTTACTTATTTTTCCAAAAACGTTGCAAAAACAAAATAATTTGTTTGCAATAATGTTTTACTATCGTTCTCAATATGCCTTCAAAGTAACCTGATTTGTAAATACGTTTTCAACAACAATATTTTAACCCCAAATATGGAAATTTTAATATTCAAGGAACGTTGATTTACTAGTCTGAAAATACTTAGTAGGTTTTATGTAATTGTCAAAGAAACGTTTCCAAAACGTTTTCAAAAATAGGAGTGTACTACCTAATTAGCGATATAACATCTGGTACTTTATTTTAGCAAGCGCCTATTCGAATACAAAAGATCAATAAAACCTATGGGCTAAAGATAAGGATTATTGAATCTACATTGTTTACTACTGCTTCAGGAATTGCGGTAACAGATTATTTTTTAATCATGTGCCTTTTCAATAGTTGAATATAATTTACAAAATATTTTTATTCTAAATATTTATAATTCACACTTCTTTTGAAAGACTGACATTTTTCACTGATATTTTATGAATTTGTATTAATATCAATTATTTAATTATTGGCCAAGCGACTGCGTACATACATAGAAAAAAATACTATCAAAGTATTATCAGCTCATTAACACCTTTCAATTATTATTAGAGAGGTAAACTCAATGGATTCAATTGGGTCTCTAGGTGAGTCGAGATGTTCGAAAATAAATGGACTACACGAAAGTAGCTGGGCTACTCGAATTTATCAGATAATCTAACGAGGAGAAGTTATTTCGATGAAGAAAATATTTCCAGATTGATCCTAAAAACCTTCTGTTCGTAGAAACACTGCAAATAATTTTTTGTTATCCTACTAATGGAACGATTATTTTGGTACATTAAATCCCATCAAATTTTATTAAATATTATTTAAAGATATTCTTACGTTATTACTTTATAACGACTTAAATATTACTATTAAAATTAATTTATTATTTATTCGAAAGCTGTAGAAACTGACCAAAAATAATAAATTTGTGCATTGTTAAATGAAGTAAATCATTAATCTATTATTAATAAAGTGACGTATTTGTCATTATTTTATATTGTCATTAATTTATATAGTCTGGTAACAAATACATTAATTCTAATTATAAGATTAAATCTTTATAAATAAGTAATTAATTAAGTAATTAACTAAAATTCGTAACTTTATAAATAAGTAATTAGTATGTTTAAATAATATGCATTTTTCGGAGCTAGTTGAACTACTGAAAAAAAAACTTGAGATGAGCCAATATATCTAAATTGCAAAGCATATGATTATGATTAGGATATTGCAATAGAATATTTTTCACAGTGTTTCTTGGAATAGAAGGCCTCTAAGATCAAACTGGAAGCATTTTCTTTATCATTAGATGCTAATTTTTCAACTAGCAAAGATAGCAGAACTAGTGGTCATTTTTTGGTACTACCTTTTTATTCATAAAGACTTAAACTCACAGTGCTTTTTATTACATTATGAACTAACTCAATAAATTAAGATATCTAATTATTTTTGAGTAGTCGATCATTTTTTAGATACCTAAAAGGTTGAGCATTTATCTCTAAATAGAATGAAAATCTGATCCAACTTTATTTGAATTTCTTGGATACCTATATATGTCTATTTGATAATACTGATGTACATGATATTGAAAAATTAAGATTTCTAATGCCAAAATAAACAAGCTTAAAATCAACTAGCATTAACGTATACTAATTTTATTCCTGGTTCTGAGAATATTAGAATCGTAGTGTATCTTTTTTAATCTGTAGCACAAATTATACATCTCTTTGTCAGGAAAATACTTTGTCAGGAATTATATTATTTGTATACCTAAAAATTAAATAGTGAATATAAATATTAAAAAAATCAATACATAAGAATTATTTTATATTATATATAAAACAAAAATTTTAATGATTTTAATCAGAATGTATAAAAATAATTTGAAAAAAATTATCAATTAACATACAATTGAACAAGTAATAATCAAATTCCAATTATCATCAAAGCAAAACTTTTCGGTAATTAATATTGAGTTAATACTCAATTACTTAAATTACAAAATGTATTTATCAATCAATAATCAATAATTCTATCTATCTATCTATCTATCTATCTACTCAAAAGCAATTAAATTTTAACCCAACATATTCTCACCTCTTATTCACTCTCAACAATCACATCACACTAACATAATAAGGCAAACTCAAGCCAACTCTACCACTTCACCTTCCTTTTCCCGCCACTAAAAACGAAAAGAAAAAAGGAAAAATAAAAAATAAAATAAAATCCGTGCGAGCCTTTGCACACAAAACACCTGTTCTCCCGTGCTCATACATACACCCACGCTTACACGGAGCTTATCAGTCGAGTCCACTAGCGCGAGAGAGACAGCTCGTTCCCCCGCACATAATGAATTATCAATCGTGTATTACACGTGGCGCTCTGATAATGCGTTGCGAAGTGCGCTCGCCGTCGTGTCTCGCCGCTTTCTCTCTCTTTCTCACTCTCCCGACTACTTTATCTGACGCGCTCCCTCACTCGGCTGCGCTCACACACCCACACACGCCGGTTACCTCGCGGATATTACACTGCCGCCGCCGACGCCGTGTGCTCTCTCGATGTTTTCGCCAATTTATCATCGGCCCGATATACAAGACCGAGCGTACTTCTGTTTCGTGAGAATATTTTACGAATTTTCATTTTTTTTTCTTCTTTAGGGTTTTCATAGAGGTGAATTGCTGTTGGTTTAGGAAAATTGATGTCTGGCTAATGAAAGTGATTATTGATGCGGCGTGCGTCGTAAATGTGGGTCTAAATTGCAATATTGATGAACTAATACGGGGATCTACAAAGTACGTAATTATTGTTGCTTTATTCATGTATATAATGTACTGTGACGTGCAATTTTCATAATCATGCAGTAAAGTGGCCTTGTCGGTGTTTTAAATAGAAGTTTTAGTTTTAAGTAGTTCGCGCTTTAAGAATATAAGGATACGGTTAAATTTTAAAGTGGATAGTCCATAATGGGCCAGACAATGGAGAACTATGTGAAAATGCTCCTGCGAAATTTCGACTTTGTAAAACTGCTAAGTGGTCTGGAAACGCTGCTGTAGGCCATTTATCAATTTTTAGATTTTAATTCACCCACTAATACGGCTTATCTTCTTTTATTAAAGTACATTTTAGAAGAGCTGTGAACGGATACTTTCCTAATGAGTGTATAAATATTATATTACCTCTATTTATCATATGTTTTTATCATTTTTAAATGTTGAAGTTTATTTAATACAATATGCAGTATTATAAAATATGATAAAAGCGAGTGCAGTATTTGCTATCGCTAAATAGACGTAATTACGTAGAGAGATCATTTTAAATTACTTAGTTGTATCCGGACTATGCATCGCACTTCTCGAAATACAATCCATTAGATCTTTAAGTATTACTGTCCGCACTAACGTTTACTACTGTTTCCCATATTTTGTGCATGTTTCCGCTTTCCCGAAA
>JAPYZA010000436.1:0-29354 GCA_030522685.1 Eupelmus azureus
ATGGTTAAGTGCCCGCTGGGATAACTGTGAGTTAAATATCAGTGTGGAATTTGGATTGATTGAATTTGATTAAATGTTATAGAGATGAATTTGATGGGCGTGGGTTATAGAAAACTAATGAAATGTGGAATATTTAGTTTTTATTTTGTTAAAGTTTATGGTGAATAATTATTTGAAATTTATTATTGTACATGTTTTTTAGATTGCCTTTTATGCGTGTATCAAATTTTTTATATCTAGTACATTTTTATTAAATTTAGCGAATAATTTAATAATTTACGATTTATTCATAAAAATAACTCGAGGAGACTTCGATATCAGGATTTTAATGCAGTCCTGAGAATTTCTGTAAATAGCGCTTACCAAATGCATCTGGAGACCGTAATAAAAAAGTGCTTAAATTTTCTTTTGAGGTATATACCTCTAAGACGCTTTTTTCTTCACAAAGTAACGAGATTCCATGCGAAATTATGTTTATGCGAAATTACAGTGTAAACTTTAAAAAAGTACTTTTAAATTTCTATCTTCGTTTTGAAATGGCTTGCCCATAAAAATTCCTTGGGAACATTTTTTTACGGAGATGAAACGACTTCAATCTTACGATGAGAGCGTATATATGCCTTGGTAAACCATATCGCGGAAACATTAAAAGAAACTCATTTTACTGATTGAAGTTCCGCGCCTTTCCTGATATCTTTTTTCAAAATGTTATTCCGTTTATTTTTATCTGCGTTTTCGAGGCTTAAATATTTAAAAAATCTTCAACTAGTCATACGTAGAAGTGATTAAATTACGTAAAAATATGTCAGCAAATATTTCGTTTTTCTCCTTCCTACGCTGTAACTTCACTGGTGAATTTTAAATATAATTTCAAAAATACATTCATTGCAAATTCATTTTCGCCGAGTGCACATAAATACACATTTATTATTTTCACGAGCACAATCTGGATTAGCCCGAATTATTAAACGTTACACTAAGATCTGCTTATAAACAAACATTACATTGCGTATAACCCACTCCATAAAATATTTGGATGTTTCTGCCAACTCCATATGAACGATCGAACCTCCGTTGACAACAAAACAATCATAACATCCGCACTAAAACCACTACATCTCGCCAGCCAAAACATCCCGGAAACAGCCCTCAATAATTAAACCCTGCCGCGCGGATTAGATTCCGAATCAGGCCATGCAACCCGCGCCCCAGCCCCCTCCAGCATCGCTACTCCCTTTATCAACTGCATTTCAAAAAGCGCATCCCCCAAAAAACACACAGACCCATCGCATCGGCACACATTCGCCAAAGTTCATTAAACCCTCCAAAAATTCACCCTCCAGCCGGCGGCTCTCCAGCAATCAAACTGCGCGCGGGAATTTTTAAAAAGTTTCGATTGAAACGGCCAACAACTCATTAGACTCGAGCTCTCGCGCGTGGCATTTTCACACCCAGAGAGAGAGAGCCGGCACACATACGTGCAGTTCCTCTGCGCGCTCATTCAGTCGAAAAATCGTTAGCGCGCAAACGACGCGACAGTTAGGCCGATTATTCGCGCGTCCGCCCGGAGCGCAGAATCGGGGCGTTAATGAGGCGCTCTCACGCCCTCTCTGTCTCTCTCGCATTAATTTCTCTCATCCAACTTTTGTTCCGGCGCGGCGCCGACGAATTTTCCGCTCTTTTCTGCCTCTGTCTCTCTGTTTTCGCGCGGATAATGGCCCTGTCCTCGCGCCTCGCTTTTTTTCCCCTCTTTCTAAGTATATATTCGCGTGTGATGGTACGCGCGAGCTTAATTACCGACCGAGCGGGCGTTTGGCATGTTTTTTTTAATGATGAGGGTGGAGGGGATGAGGTGTATCAAATTATTTTTTGGAAAATCAGGTTGGTTTTGGAAAGGAGTGGGTATATGGTGGTGTTTTTGATAAAGGAAACGTATGGATTTTGAGGATATGTGTTTATTCAAAATTTAGGTGAGTTGAGAGAGCGTTAGTCGAGTATGTTTTATGCACATGGTTCGAAAATAATTATTTTAAAACGTGAATGGTGAAATGAATTTAATTCTCACAATGACCATTCAGCGAGGAACAATTTTAATGACGTGAAAAATGTATAATGCAAAATAAATCTCGGCATATAAAATACATCATTAGTCGTGCATGTTTCTTTCTTACATCTCAGAAGAGCATATAGTCACGTCCTCGCCTGCCGCGCTTATAATACTCCTCGCCTGCTCATTTTATTTTTATTAATTTATTTTAACAACGTAATAAGAGTTTTATACCCCTTTTTAGAATTCGACTACTCTTATCTGGAAATTACGCTGGGCTCCACAGAATGAGCAGCTCGCAGACTCAACTCGCTCCGACTATCCATTGTCCTCGAATTCTGCAAGGCTTGCACAAAAGCATTCAAAGATTATTACGCGGAGAAAATTGTCTGTTAAAAATGACCGTGTAGTCCTCGCTGTAATACCGTCGTCGGTAAAACTCAATAAAATTGCAGTAACGACATGGTAAACATATCTATCAACGTTTTTACGGCCGTTTTAACGCTTAACGGTGATTTAAAGTCTTTTTTAAAAATAGATCACAGCGGAAGATCGACGACTTCTTCGGCCAGTGACGAGCGGCTATATTTGAATGTTTTTCGTTACGCCAATGTATAATGTTCCAACTGTCCTTAATTACATTAACCCAGAACAAGCAGGAACTTTTTTTATTTAATTATTCCGGAATAATAGAGCAAACGTACAATAAGCAAAATTAAATAAAGCCATCGTGACCCCGTTTAATCTTTCGCTAAAATACAAAACTCAACTCCCAAAGCAAAAACCTTTAGCAGCGCTAACTACAGAAAACAGACGCCTTAAATTTAATTAAAAAAAACACTCGCTACCCCCGATAAACACCTGTACATCCAGGTCAAACTTATATCCTAATCCCGCGGTCGCGCCATAACTTGCGTAATTACACGTACAAAATGTACCGTCAGCTTGTCGAGCTGCGCGCCGCAACAAATTCAAATTCGAAAGTTTGCCTTTTCTAAATGCAAATACAACGCGCGCCCTGCATTCGCGTCGCCCCCGGGCCCGCGGCGCATATATATGCGCGCGTCCGCTGCTTCAAAATTTGATTTTCATTTTTTAATGAGTTAACGAGCAGCTATTTTTCAAAATGTATACGAATACGCGACAGCTATAGGTATCGCGCTGCATTTCATTTCTATTCATCAATTAAGCCGACAATTAATCAGCGTTTATCGGTCATCAATCACACCGGGGCACTTATATGACGGTACATACACGCGCGCTATTTATACAAGCCTAATTAAGGCGAGCGATGAAAGTGCTGTGCTCGTCGCCTATTGTGCAACGCGCCTGTGACGCTGGTTTCAATCAAGCGACGTTTCACTAATACACTACAGATACGCGTATATAGAAAGAGAAAAAAACGTTACATCAGTAACGTTGAAACAAACGTTCTCTCAACAATCCAGAGCTCGACGTGAATGCTCGCTCTTCGGATAGCATCGCGACGACATGACGAACATACCTATATACACTCCCGAGGCGTTGTTGGCTCTTTCACGATGATTCGATCGTGCGGTTTTTCCCTGCCGCGCGCGGGTCTGTTCGCTTGTTCACTTCGAAGCGGGACTTGGCAGAGGCGCCGCCGCCTGGCCGCATTGTCCACTCTGGAATAATGGGGCTGATTGACCGAGCGGAGAGCTGGAATTAAGCGCTGATTAGTATATAGATGCTTGGCGAGATAGCGATTTTAGACAAGCAGGTTTCGTTTGCGCGACCTCATTTTTTTCTGGAGAGGTGGATGGTTTTTTTTTGTTTTAGGGATTATTGAGTTGTGGAGGTTGAGGTGTATGCGCAAACGAGTTAACCGGATGCGAAGTGAGAAAAAATTCGCTTCCGGCGGGTAGCTGAAAATGTATTTAAATGAAAGCTCGCGTTGTAAAGACGTATGCTGCGGATTCGTGACGAGCTGAAAGAATGAAACGAGATTACTACGATATTTTTAAAAAATATTCAATTTAGCTCGGCTGTATCGAGAGCTGACTCAATAATAAATAAACGTATTACAAAAAAGTCTGTGATATTGTAATTTGGAACGTATTAAAATCTGATACGGTTCAGTACTTAATCAAAGTTAGAAAATATTCTGGCTACAGTATAATATTAGTATTGATTATTAATGTAATTTTTTCTCTCAATCCACTTAAAATTCTTACATTTGAAATTATTAAAAAATTGGAGGACGGGTTACGCAGAAGTAAAAAAAATGCAACACTTTAGGGAATATGGATATTTATAATATTTATTTCATAACAAACTTGCACAATATGATTATTCGAATAACACGCGACGAGAAAATATAAATATTTTGCATGTTTCATGTTTAAATGAAATGATCCTGCCGGCGGAGAGACTCGCTGAGTGCGCGCGCGTACATATATAAAAGAAAAATCCTCTATCTCTCTTCCGCCCCCCTCGGCTCTTCCCCCTTCGCACTGCTAGATTCACTTCCGCGTGCACTCGTTCTTCTTATTGATCTTCCCGAGGTGTGTTTGCCTGTGTGCATGATATACAAGCGGTACAGTTTGCCTATCATGTATATATCTAATATTTTTTTTTATTCACTTTTTTTATTTTATAAAAAGAAATCAGTCTCAAGAACAATACAACAGTAGTTGCTATCATAAGGCAGCTGATTGTTCACCAATATTTACATTTCTGTGCTGATAATAGATATATATAAATTTTATAGATATATATAATAATATAAATTTTATAAATGATAATCGTAAAAAAATTGGTATCTGATACGCGTTATTTTAATAAAGGCCCCTCTTTTGTTTTCGATAAACGCCGCATCCCGTCACAAATGCGGCTTACAAAAATCTTGTCACGCCCTTTTTTTCTATATTCGTCGCGGCATCTTTCTCCTCTTTTTTTCTTTCTTCAAACCAACAATCATTTAAAAACAATAGTTTTCTTCACTCAAGTGATGCTTAATTTCTTTTTTATCAATCATTTGCGTCCAGACGGTACGCTTACAATCTAATGGGTGCAGTGGCTAAGCCAAACACAAACACTTAACTCACTTTCCTTATTTTTTCGTCATTTAGTGTCCAATCACATCGACAATATTGAATCTCGATTCTAGATCGCTTCAATTCTCTCTTTCCCTTTTTTTTTATTTTTCGTGTTAGTACGTAAAATCTAAACCGTCGACAGTCTCGAAACTTAAAATTTCATCGATATTTTAAAAATAGAAGAAACGAAATTGCGCAATCTGCTTTTTTTTGCCCTCCACGGTCCCTTTGCGCTGCTAAATAGTGCGATCGGAAAACGGTGCGACAGAAAACATACACGGTTTTGCATATCAGCCGAGCAATAAAAAGAGCCCGAAATTGAATTCGATCGGAGCTGTAAGCGGAAACTGTCGTTGAATCACATAGAGGTGCAGGTACAACATTGACTCTACAATCTACAAAATAATCTCTGCGTGTGTGTGTGTATACATATATAGACTATTGGTAACAAAGAAAGGTAACTCCACGTTATTCGTGTATACATACTCTATATAAATATTGAGGTAGCAACATTTTGTACTCTGAATCGTCATTTGTACTTTATCATGAGGATTACACTCGACAAAAATCAAATTCGGCCCCGCGCGCCCTGTTTTTCCTTTTATCATCACCTTTATTTCGGAATCGACGGGAAAAAGTAGCGACCCTCGCGCCTGCCAAGCGTGTTTTTTCAACATCGGAGCGTGTATATCCGAGATGGCCGCGCGTACACGTGTCCGAGTTTCTTGCTACTTTTTCCTCCCTCGTAAAAATCTTCTCTCTTTTTTTCTCTCACGGCTCGTATAAATCATCGCCGGCCGGACCGTTGTACGGACCCCCCCGTAAAAGTTCATTATAAGGCAACTCGCTTTCGCTCGCTCTTTTCCTTTACACAATAATATAATTCTCCAGGCGCGACTACGCGCTTTCGCAAAGTTCTCTTATTCGATATATATGGGTATGTAGAATATAATAAAAATGAAAGAAAATCGGCCTTCTTACAGACGTACGCTGATGTACTAGGATATATAAACTTAAAAATCTAACATGAATATAAATTTTTTCTCTAGGCGATATATCTATGCTTAATAAGCGGATTACATGAATTATTAATTATTATTTTTTTTTGTAAAAGTTGTAAAAGGAAAAATAAAATATAACGAGGATCATCGAAGAATTTGTACATTTGTATTAGGTATTTTGCCGATCGACTTGAGACATCTGCATCGGCAAAAACAAATTGTACTTTATGAGGTAGATCGTTGGCGCTAGATTATTAAATCGTCACTTACTTAATTTATTGAACACATCGGTACAATATTGCAACTATTTCCCGGGGCCGTGTTATTTTTTTTTCTTTTTTTTTAGTAACGATACTCTATTACAGCATATCGATCAGTAATGTTTTTTAGCCTTAAGTTTACAACAAATTAACATTGGATATTTCAGTCGTTAACGAAATCGTCAAGATCCTAAAGCGATTACAATTATAATAATAAAAATAAAAATAATAATAATAATAATAATAATAATAGTAATAATAATAATATTAAAAGAAATAATAATTAATAATATAATATTCATAAAAATCGTAATAAGAATTATCGTAAACCTCCTATACGAGAGGCATTAAATGCCGCATAGGAATAAATCGAAGAATTGGCGAAATTAACATACAAGTTATATAGATCGCTTTAGTCATTAATCGTTCAGAAGTTCGGTAATAGCGCGTGAAAAACTAATGATCACCGAGAAACGATCGTTTTAGAATAATAAATAATCGTAATAATAAGATAAAACATTAAAATTGTAAAGCTTAAACTTATACATCATATTTTGTCATTATCTTTTGTCTGTATTTGTGATAAATGTTCATGAAAATATTGTTATATTAATTGAGAGTAAATATTAATGTAAAAGTTTAGCTTCCTGCACAATTAAATTTTAATGCTGCTGGATCTTATGCTGAGTGTGCACTACTCTCGGATCGCTTTACGTTTATTTACGGCTTCTAAAAAACGATGTCTTTTCTTTCTTTTCCGTAAAGTTACATTTTCACATTACCATGATTAAGCGACGACTATCTGAAACTTCGTTTTATTTTCACGTACAAGGCGAGCCTCTATTACGGCTTCGAGTAGAACGTGCATTTATGTCAGATGACGGCTGATCGCCAAGTAAAAAGTGAATCACAAAGTAACGTAAAATTAAATGGGTAAGATTTATATCACCGGTCCAAAAATGTTCGAAGCTCGTCTACCAATCGATAAATAAATAGTGGTTAAAATTCACGTTGTGCATTAAAACAATTTTTTTTCGATTTTTTATAAAATTAACTCATGATAAATAAAAGTGCGCTTTTTTGTTCAGCTTAAGATTTGATTGATTTCATCAATGTTTGTACGTTATAATTGAAACTAAATTAATTTTTTTTTAAGATAAATTAAAATTGACAGATACAAGTATTGGTAAAAAAATCAATCCTTTGAAAAATTTATTCGTTAAAATGAAAGTAAAATGTTAAAGCTTGCTCAAGTAGCTGAAAAATTGACACAAAACAAATAAATAATTTTATTGCGAAACAATTTCTTGTCTAAGTAGCGATAAAAGAAACTTAAGTTTAACTAAATTAAGTGATGGAAACAGAAAATGGTAACATATTTTATAAGTAATTGATTTTAAGAGCATTGCTTTTCAACGAGGACAAAACAAAAAAGACACATTGGCAACAGACTTCAACAGTTTTTGGAACAAGTGCATAATTTTTACATACGTTCAGTCTCAAAGTCACGGCGCATGCTCAGTCTTATTTATGCTTTCATCTGTTTCCTTGACGTTTGCAAAACGAGAGGCAATGTCTTAAGCATGCACGTGCCGTTACGCACAGCAACAATAACACAGCATGTTTTCCGTTGTATTTTTTTTTTATTTTTTAAGACTATTAATCTCTGAGAAATCGATTGGCAAGTAAAAGAGAACAAGTCTGTTGAATTTTGAAATCTGTAAAATTAAAACTTTTCTTTCAGATACACCTTTCAATAAAAGAAACAAGCTCATAGCATCAGTTTGAGAAATAAAAGTTGATTCGATCAAAGTACACGTATGCACCGTGCTCTCTATGAGAACAGCGGAGGTAATCGTTGAAAAAGCTTGCGGTATAGTTTACCTATCGATAAAATAAAATTGCATTTTATGCTGAAGCTAAAAGAAAAGTAAAAAAGTCACAAAGATTTTCCGTTTGTCATATTTTTTCTTTCTATTCCCCGTGCGCGATACGAAGAGATTTGCGCGCTCGCCGAGAAAAAAATATTTCGTTATAGTCCAATTGTGATGATTAAGTTTTTTCGCAAATTCATCGACGAATCATTGCGTGGTCGCATGAACAATCGGTCGGCTCACCAGGCCGTAAATTTTCGAATGCTAATGCAGAGCTTTCCCGTAGTGCGGACCTTTCGCCTATTTTTTTTTTCCAAAGCCCAGCAGAAAACCGAGAGAAACTCGAGCGGCTCTCCCCTTTCTCGATTATTATTTCGCTGGATCGCCGCCCAACTTTCTCGGCTTCCGCTGTATTTTCTTTCGCTATTCAAACTTCGCGCAGCAGACCTTAAACTTAGGAAATGGATTTACATTACGGCTCATGATTAACCTACGCTCTAGTTTTATGGCTCGACGAAGGCTCCCTCGCGCTCTATCCCGGAGCCCTAGAAAGCACCTATACTCTTCAATCGGAATCCTCCTGGTTCTCTTCCTTGATGTCCATGGGCGCAGACGGCACGATCACTCCGTTATTGCTGGCTCCGCTGGTGCTAGCGCCGCTGTTGCTGGCCGGGCGGACTGATAAATCTTCGACTTCATCTTCGAAGTTACCACCGCCGTTAGCCAAGACTGAATGCATGGACGGGCTGGGCGTGCGTCTGTGTGTGGGTCCAGGTGCAGACATGTCCATGACCTGGTCGTGGTGGCTGCTGACGGCCGCGGCCGCTGCGACTGGATCCATGATACTGCGGGCTCGTAGAAGCAGATGAGCCGCATCGTGGACGCTGTAATCGCTGAGGTTGAGGCCGGCGGGCCCGCTGCTTGCGTTGTGGTCGCTCTCGCAATCGGAGACGCTGGCGATGCCGTTGCCGTAAACACTGCCGTTCATGCTGGCTGAGTAGGGAAAGCGTGCGCTGCTGGAACCGCTAGATTCGCGACGCTGGATGCCGGCACTGCGAGACGGCAGGATACCAGCTTTTTTGAGCTTGTCGTAGAGGGTGCGGGATGGGACTCCGTATTTGCGGGCGGCCTGGAGGGCGCTCATCTGCTTCTTGCGCACGGCGTTCATGGCGTCAGTTATATGCTCGCGGGTGTACTGCTTGTAACGTTTCCAATCGGGCTTGGCTCCAGGGCCACCTTTGGTGGAGCCGTTGCTGGCGCGCTCGGTAGTAGTAGTGGCGGAGGCGGTGGTGGTGCCTGTGAGCAGAAAGGTGGACGGGGATGCTTTGGTGAGACAAGGGCTGGGTTTTTGTATTGTGGCAGAATTATTTTTTTATTGGAATTTTCGAAAGGAAACTATTTTTTTAATGGTATAAAATACTTGTTACTACTATTATAACATAATTGAACATATTTTTTCATGAATATAATCTTCTATTATTCTAAAAGATAATTCTTTTATTTTCTATTATTGTAAATATTTTAAATTCATTATTTATTTTCTACTATTCGTATCCATCAACAAAAGAAAAAAGTAGAAAAATTTTTACTTGGTCGAGTGTAGCCGTGCGAAGGTGAGCGTCTCTCATCCTCGTCCATCATGGAGTCAGACAAGTCGGCGCTGTTCCTCCTGTCCAGATCGTGAGCTATGCCATTGTTGGTGGCCGGGTAAGCGATGTCCTGCTCGGGCATCGGCGCATTCTCACCGTGATTCTGGCCCAGCACGTTTCTCAAGATCGGCGTATCGACGCGATTGGCCATTAGGTTGGAGATGGATTTCTTGCGGCTGAGCGGCGACGACTCGGAGCTCTTCACGTAAGAGCCCCCAAGGCCATTGGAGCGTGACGACGGCTGGTGACCGGATGTGGGATGTTGCGGTATGGGCAGTCCTGGAAACGCAGCCCGCGAGGGCATATGATTAGGATTCCTCTCAACTGGTGATTTACCATACAACGGATTCATGCCGGATGTATGGGATGAAGGGGATGAATATCCGCTAGATTTAGTAGCATTACTATTTATAGGCAAGGTGTGATTAGCCGGCGGCGCGACTTGGCTGTGGTCCACTTCTTCCCGGTTGTTGTGAAGGCTGGTTTGATTCTCTTCGATGTCAACGAGGCCCTTCACCTAAAATACAGAAATAACAATTTTATTATGATATGTAATGATTCAACTTGTGTATTTGCTTAAAATTGAAGTTCTGATTTTCAAAATATATTTTTCAGTAAATGATTCTTACCTTGAAATTTGCTGCAATTTTCAACAAGCCAGCTAGTTGATTTTGACCAACATTCACCTCTCCTTTGTACATGTAGTGAAGTAAAGCTTGGATGTCCTCAGAGCTAATTTCGCTGAGAACAACAATATAAGTGTCCTGGGGATTGTTCAAGAAAAGATCCCGAAAGTACTGCGAACAGGCAGCAAGAACCATTTTATGGCATCCAACATTGTATCCATTAGCCACTGATAATGTTATATCGCAAAAGGCTTGAGTCTGCAACAGTTGATCGAAAACTGTTATGAAGTTGGCACTGTGATTGTTCCATCTCAAGCAGTACTGCTGAGGAGCAGTGCTACCGTTACTACTCATTTCGCCAGTTTGGATGGAATCTGCAAAGAAAAAAATTTAAATTGAATTTACCTACTAATAGATTGTATTTATTTCTCTTAATTTTATATAAATCAGGTTTTGTACAAAAATTATTGGAAAAATGCCAAGAAATTATTCAATCTTCAAATGTTACAAATATTTGAAATGGATTTAAAAATGAAAATAAAATTTGATAAAGTAATTACAGACTAATTCATAAATTTTCTTATTTTAAAATATCTTATTTAAGAATCATATTGTATATTTTACAAAAGGGCATAAAATAAGCACACGTAATAGCATAATTAATAATGTTTCTTATTTTTAAATATTTCATTACAGAATTAAATAGCATTATCTGCAAAGGAGTACTACATTGTAATGCATCCAATGTAGAAAAATGATAAAAATTTTAAACGAAAAAATCTACCTAAAATTCGGAAATATTAAATGTCATTAGCTCTCTCAAAAACCATCAATTTCCAGCAAAACAATCAACTATAAACCTGCGCGCTTTCAAAACCCACAACTTTCAAATCCCTCCCCCTCTCAAAGCTCCTTTTATCGCCGCAATCCACGCACGCACAAACCAGTCAACCATAAAAAAAAAAACAGCATCGCCTCGCGCAATGCAATACCCACACACATGCAACCTAATTAACCTACCCTAAAAAACCGTCGTCTTTGTCTCTCCGAAACTCTACACAAGGCTATCGCGCTCACTCTCAAATCAAAAGCCTTACAGCTCGCGCACGCCGCGGGCGAAAAAGCACGTGTTCATATACGCGCTCTCGCAGCCAACTCCGCCACTCCTCGCTCGAACTGCACTTATATACATACCCAGCGTTGCTCCACTCGTTCCAAGGGCTCAAGTGAAAAGGAGAAAGCCGCGCCGGCGATAAGCGCGTACTCGAGCAGCGCGCGCGCAGGCACCTCAGGGCAATTGCACACTGCTAATGTAAGTACACACCAGCCGAGCTATTGCCTCAACTCTCCCTTCTACTCGGCGAAAAACTAACACAGCGCGTCGTAGAGCTTATGCACAAGAGACAGAGAGGCGCGAGGCGCCGCCGTGGCCTTGAAAAGCTAGGCGCGCGGACGAACAACAAACCCGATCTCTCGAGTTTCGCGCCCGATAGAAACACCGAGAGTATTTGAGGAAAAACATAACGGGCGCGCAACGAGAGCGAGAGAGACGGAGCTACGCGCGCGCGGTGGTAAACAAGCGCGGCAAGTTCGCACACGTGCGTGTTTTTTACGAATGAGAGCCGGAGAGCCTAAGTATATAGCTCAAGCGCGTGCGCAGCGCTAATTGAATATATATGTGTGTGTGTGTGCGAAAAGCTAGCGGCGCGTGCTGCTATGGGTTATGTGCGCTTCTAATTCGAGAGGATGATGCGTGAGCTGTGTGTGTTGTTTATCGGCTTTACTTACCGGGCTTGATTGGCGGGCTTTAGGGCACAGGGGGAGTCGCCTGTGTGTGCGATTGGTTTTTGCGAAGAGCGCTTCGGGGAATCGAACGTACGTTGGCTGGTTTTTTCTATTGTTAATATTGTCGAGGTTTGTTTTTCCGCGGGAATGAGAGTCACGACTGAATTTACAGAAGACTGTTAACTGCGCAGTTGGACGTTAACGTGTGCACACTCTCACCTCGAGCGCAAAGCTGACTGCAGGCCTCGAAGCGCGAAGGTATACCCTTACCCGAAATGCATTTTAGCGCGTGTTTTCAACGAGTTCCAGGACTCGCAGCGCCCCGGCGCTAATTGGAAAAACGCGCCGCTCTCGAGTGTATATACGTATAGCTCACTGCGGCCTCTAGCTTTTTTTTCTGCCCCGCGAGAGCAGAACGAAAATAGTAACGTAATCTCGCTGTGTACTTTAGGTCGAGGCTTGACCTTGGCACTGTCGGATCGGTAAAAAGTCTTACGAAAATCGATCGACGCGCGTTTCGCGCGTTTTAAGGAAGTGCCGTGTGTTAAACTCGCGTGAGCCCTCACAAAGAGCCGACGTCACGCTGTAGTTACGCGCGCAGCTGTATCAATATAGGAAACACATAATACAGCTAGGAAAAATTCGCAGGGGCCCAGCGCGCGAGCCACGTTTGATTTAATTAAACAACAGCGTCAAGGTCAGAACCCCTAATTTTTTTTCACGATCGTTTTTTCTCTTTTCCAATTCGATGAGTCGCCAAACTTACACAGCAAACTGTAGAAAATCGTGGATTCCCAAAACGCACGTTCGGTGCATAGATATGTGAATGTTCGGCGTTCCACGAGAAGCCGTTATCTTAACGATTTCCGTCTCGCGTCGACGATACTTGGAAAAGGCGATGGCTATAGAAAGTCACGGCGATCGATTTCGCACAGTCAGCGAAGTTGTTAGTCATTTGCATCGCGCCTATGATAATCCACGCGCTGTAGTCGGCCCGCTTAACAGCTCCCAGGCGCTTATCTCGTTATTTTGACGCGATAAGTCGCCTATATAAGTAGGTACGCTCGTGCCAATAATATTTACCGTCAGATCGAAATTCCTAATTAATTAATGCGCGAACTCTATTGCTTCTGTATTAACGTTTAGTCATTACCTTACAAAAAATGAATAGTGAAATCTAAATTACTCTAATAGAAGAATAACGACACACTGCAGCCTAGGACAACAAAGACAAAAGCCACCGCAAGAAACTCTCCCATCCTCCGATTCGCATACATATAGACTCGAACCCATAGCCCCGCCACATAACGCTGCGCATATACATACATACATACATACATCCAGAAAGTCCGCTTCTCGCCCTTCCCCCCATTTCCGCGCCTATATTCGGCACGCGCGTCCGCCTCTAATCACGAGTTCAATGACGCCGGGGCCCCAAGAGAAAAATCTCTCTGTCTCTCTCTGCGCGCAAGATATAGAATGCGTGTATATGTGCGTGCGTTCCCTCTCCTCTCTCTAGCCCCATTTGCCCAGGCTGCTGCTCCGAAAATGCAGCGACAGCTGCGCCCCCCTCTCCCTGCTTCTTTTTCCGCTTTTGCGGCCCGCTTACGAAACTCCTCTATACGTGCGCCTCTAGGCGCGCGCATTTTTTCCTCTCTCTCTCTCACTGCGAACAGACCTGCGCGCGGGGAAAAATCGAGGCGAGCGCCTTGGGTTTGTTACGAAAGACGCTCGAGTCGTGAGCGAGATGTATTTTGACGATTTTCCGTGCGCGGCCCTGGCCTTTGTTTCGCGCGTTTGATCATATAGACGCGCCGATGTTGGCCGAGGTTATTTCTGGGAGTCGGCCGGCTCGCTGCGGAAAATGCCCTCGTTTAGATCGAGAGTATATGTGGCGAATCGGGAGGTTGAGATAGAGAGCTGGGAGAGCGGATTAACTGTATATAGTGGAGAGAGAGTTTTTCTTTTGTACGATGGCCGAGCGTTTTCTATTGGCCGAGGGCCCGGGGCCTTAATTAGGCCTTTCTCGGAGCGAGCTTTTGCTCCGGAATGAGGGCCTTAATTTTATCGAGCGTAATTTAGCTGTTTTTCGTACTCATTAATGTACTTGTAATTGTGTGCTATATACATAATATAATAGTGCAAATGCTATTGTATGCATTACATTATACGAACAGCCATACGCTCAAGTGCGAGTCAGAAATTCTTCAGTACAATATCAGCACGCCGCGCCTCATTCCCAAAACAACATTAACATATCTCCCTATTAAGCAAAACTTAAAAATACATTTGCACGGTCACTCCAATATCCAAACAGCCATCCAGATAAAGCACACATTAGCCAAGTTATTTTCATTGTCTCGCGCGCCTCGCACTCGGAGAGCCCGCGGCTAAAATCTATTATCGTCGCGCGTCGTTATCGTCAGCGCGCGCATCTACGAAGAAAATCGCGGCCCCAAACACTCCAGCCTTGCGCGGCTTACTCAAGCCGAAGATATGCCGAAAATCCGCGTCCTTATCTGTCTTGCGATTAGAAAAGCGCGCGCTTTAGGACACACGGCTCACTAACGGCCTCGGCGTAATGCGAATATAATTGCAATTAAGCAATAAGCCCGTTCGGCATGCAGTTTAGAAAGCTGAAGAAATGCGCCGCCCTTTGCGCAACTCACAAGAGCCGAAAAATGACCGAAAGAAATCGGGCGCCGCGAAATTCCGGCAAAAAGACGGATCGCGCGACCGCAGAGTATAAAGCCGCGTGCGAATGTATATATAGGAAAAAAAAGCGGCAGTCGAGGTACACGTGCGCCGTAAACACGCGATTTTATCGGGCGGCCGATCGTAAATCGTCGGGCCGACGTCCGCACGCGCGAAACTATACGAGAGTCTAGGCGTGAGCGTGTGTATAGGTGTGTTCGTATTAAGAGATACGCCGCGGTGTGGGTATAGATATTCGCGCGGCGGCGCGTGCGTGCGCGAAAAAGCTAGTGATGCGAGCACATGACGCGTCAGCCCCCAGCCTGTGTACACGCCGGACTCGTGTGATGTACATGTATGTGGCTGTGTGTATATAGAGAGGCAGGCGGCGCGCGAATCTGGCCGCGTGTGCGAAGTCTTTGTATGAGTGAATAGGTGTGTGCGTATATGTGTAGACGAGTGTGCGAGAAAAACAAACTTACCAGACGGGTGGTGAATATGTTGCGGTGTAGCGTGCGCACTAGCCACGTGCCTCTCCTTGTTATTGTCTTTTTCGCACTTGTGGTCGTCTCCGACTGTCTTTTTCTATCTGCGGCGGCTGCTGTTTTTTTCCGCGCGGAAAAACTCGCCTGGCGCGTGTTTAATTAATAGTCCGTCGTCAGGAGATCTCGTGGCGATTGTTCAGAATCTTGCGTCGAACGCTTCAAATAGTCTTTCCACTTTTTCACGAAAAAAAAAATAATAACAGAATCTCAGCAAGCGTTATAAAACGCGCGAAATTCAAAAAAAGCGCGTAAATAGTTCGAAAAGAGCGTGTACGTGCACACGCTCGTAGCTATCACCGGTCACTGACTCTAAGTACCAGAGGACCTTGTCGCACTTCTCTCTCTCTCTCGTTTTCGTAAAGTTTGTGAAAATGCGCTTGCTAAGAAGGAGCAGGCGTGTGGGGAGAGTTCAGGAGCACAACTGCAACTGCGAGTTTTCGTGGGCGAGGAGAGCGGCCTAGGCTAGTCGCTCTAAACAATCGCACAACGGCGCCGCGTAGTTTCGCCGCGAGCCGCACTCTCTCTCCCCCCTCCCCCGGTGCCTTTTTCCGCCGTCTTCTATTTCCCTCTCTCCCGTTCCCTTCTTTTTTCTCTCTCTCCAACTCGTAGACGCACAGCTACTCGGCCGTGTACGAATTCCCGAAAAACAGGTCGTAAGAGAGAGAGAGAGAAAAGGAAACCCTCTCTCCCCCCTCCACTCGCGCCTGCACCGAGTGTATCCTTGGAGGGAGGGAGAGAAGGTTTCAGGGGTGCCCATTTTTCTCTAATGCCTAAGCGTTTCCTCTCTATATCTGCGCCGCTGTGTGCGTGAGTTCGCCCGTGGCTTCGATGTGTGCACACGCTGGGCTACGCCCTGCGAGCGAATTTTCCGATGCGCGTTGCGTATCCACTCTTGTTTGGCGGATGTCGGGGGTTAGGGAAGAATGCGAGATCGTTAGGGCTGTTTCTGCGTGCTGGGTTTGAGGGGGAAAATTTTCGGGGCTGCAGGCTACGCGAAAATTTATATTGCAAGCTGTTTTCGATGGTGCGTCTGCTATGCGCAAGGGAATCGAACTCTAGAGTTTGATGATAGCGTGGATGATTTGTAGGGCCTTGGGTTCGGTGCGGGTTTTACGATTTTACAGTGAGGTATCGCTGGTGTTTTGATTCCTCGCAAGTTTTACGAGTATATGTTAATCAGACACTCGGAGCTGTATCTACAAGAAAAACGTTCGGAACGTTACAACGGATAACGGAACGAATCCGAGAGCCGCGCAGGTCGCGCGATCGGTTCTACCCCCGCGGCTCTGTAATTTCCTCGGAAATTCCATGCAAATGTTCCGCGCAACTAACGTCAACTGCTTTGCATAAACGTTTGCCAGCGCGTAAAACTTTGCGCAGCACGGCCCTGTATACAACCTCGCGAGCGTCCCGTGTTCCTCGCGGCGCGAAAAAGCGAATCTCTCTACCGATTCAACAAAAGAGCGCGCTCGGATACAACAAAGCGTAATTTAACGCACCATCAAACCCGTTTTCCGGCCTGCAATGGCCCATCAAAAAGCGCATAATTCCAGCATAAAAAAGAGAAAATATCCAAAAAACTTTTCCGCAAGGGCCAAGAGACGCTCTTTCCTAAAGCCAACTCCACACACGGCGTCCCCCCTCCCCTTATTCCACCAATATTCGCCAGTTTTCCAGCGCGCGAGCGAGAAAAGCGTTCTCTCTTTCTGTCTCTCTCTGGCGCAACTTTTCGCTCTCGACCAATCGCCGTTAAGAACGCGCCGATCTCCGCTCGCTTCGCACTGACGCACGCGATGCGTGCGCGCGCGCCCGAAAAATGCGCTCTCTCCCCCCCACTAATGCGGCCCTCGGCTTTTCCCCTCCGCGCGGCCAAAAAGAAAATCCATCGCCGCCGAGGAGAGCGGCACGGCCTGCGCCCGAAAAACGTGCGTAAGCCTATACATGCGCGAGTTAGCAAGCGAATGTATATTTGTATATTATGTGTACATCAAGGTTGTAATTTTGTTTACAACGACGGTGAATCGCGCGATAGGTGGGTTATCGAGCGCGAGGGTAATTACGCACGTATAAGCGCATAGCGGACAGGATTAAATTCAGAAGTGGTGGGGCGAGGGTGGGGTGCGCGCGGGCTGTTAAGGAAAATTAAAACGAGGAGAGAATGCCGATCGTTACTTTTCCGCGGCGCGCAGTTTTAACGATTTTCCTAATGAATTGGAGCGCGCTGCAGGCCTCGTCGTTGTGCCGCCGCGCGCGCGATAAAATCGCTGCGCTATGCGCGACTGTATTCCGAAGTTTCGCCTGCGAAGTAGGTTATCCCCACCAGGGAGCGCGAATACGCTGTTATGTGCGTGAGCGCGAGCGAGCGGGCCGAGGGTCCCCCCGAAATTTGTGCGCGCTGCGCCTTTTTTCCAGAGCTTTCTTATATTACTCGATCTAGGCGAGCGCAAGGAGAGAGAGAAAGGATCGATTATATTCCGCGCGCACGCACTTTTCCGCTAGGCAGCTGTGCGGATATACGAACGAACCCTTTTATGAAAGTTTAAGGGCGTTTGGGTGACCGTTTCGCGATGGTCATTTTTGGATAGTTGAACGTTTTTACAATACGCACATACATATATCCAAATTGTAATTATGTCATTTTTTAAAAAAATACAATGCAGAACGGTAGACGATATCAATTTTGGGTTAACGTTTGCTGGAACCTTTACATACGAACGCACCTCTCGGCAATCGCATAAAGAAAGGAAAAGGCGCGCCTCTGCCCCCGCGCGACATGCATTCGGAGTCAACTAGTCGTGCTTATAGCGCGCACTAGACCGGCTCTTTCTCTATTCTCGCTCGCTCGCGCAGAGGAAAGGAAAAAAGGGGGGAAAGGGATGGAATAGGCGCGTTCGTAGCTGTAGCGCGCAACGTCGTACATTAGTTATACGACGTAAGAGAGAGAGAGTAGGGGACACGCAGAGAGCGACTCGATAAACTCGCAAGATATATACGCGGAGGGGGCCGCGCGTTCGAAGCTAGAGAGGAAAAATCGCCACCACGCCCAAAAAATCGTCGACGGCGGTGCACTATACCAGTTTTTCCCGTTCACGATGCACTCGGCTCTGATAATAATGGCGTCTCCCCTGTCTACACACACACACGAACGCACCTCTCTCTCTCCCTCCCCCGCGCTTCGCCCTCGCCTTTTCTTGTTCCTCCTCGCGCGGTGCGTTTTTTTTCTCCTCGTCTTTCTCGACCGCCGGGGCCGAAGTAGGTAGACGAAAGAAAGAGAGAGAGATAGCCTTTTGCACGCTCGAGATTTTCCTTTTCCCGTTGCGCAAGCGTGTTTGCTCTTTGGGTCTGCAGCGCAAAGCGCGCTGGGATTTTACGAGCAGGGGGAATTTTCGCCTATGACGGATAGAGGCTTTGTTGTGTTGCGAGCTTTTTTTTTCTTTCGGGATGGTGTAAGGTTTTTTTTTATTGCGATTTCCGCTGCGGAGGGTAGAGAGACGGCAGAGAGCGGAGGGGGAGAGTAGGTTTGTTTAAAGTTGCTGGAGGATGGGAAATGGAGGGATGCGGCGAGTGGTTGTTGCTGTTTTAGGGACTGAATTTTTAGCGGGGATGGTTTTTTTTGTCGGGGTTTTAGTTTGGGAGAGTGTTGGTTTATTTTACGTTCGGGAGTTAGTAATGAAGAGGAGATTGGGTTGAAGGTTATTTTTTGCTGTTGTAAAATTAACCTGCATATTCAATTGAAAAATCCATCAAAAAGTACTCGGAAAATTTTATTTGAACAACTCTAAATAGAATATTCGACTAATAGAACTTGAAAATCTAAACTCAAGCAGGAGATCATTAATCCATTTCGAAAACGTATACGAAACGTCGTTATTAATCGAAGGAAAAAGTCCCTAAGCAAAAAGGCTTCAAATTGCCTCGTGAAGTTTCGACGATGCACATAGCAACAGCGAGTCCCGACTATTAGGCGCCCAAGGAAGTGGTTTTGGAAAAACAGGTTTGAAGACCCGAAGTTACTGTATATAACTACCTGCCACTTGTTCGGCTTCAAGCCTGTCCATTCAAGTTTGTCAAAAGTTTTAAAACCCAAAACGCATCCCCGGCAATCTAAAAAAACGCTCGCTCAACCAAATTCAAATATCTGCATTCCTCTTATCTCCTCGTGCTCTTCAAACCTTCCTACACACCCGAGCCATCTCAACCGCGACTACCGATACGCAGCCTTATCTAATCTCCCTCATTTTCACACTTCCATCCAAAAACCGTCCCGAGCCCGCAACCTCGCGCTTATCCGCATGTACACCCACCAAAAAGAAAAAAACCTCTCTCTCCCTCGTTACATCCTCTCCTTCACCAAAAGCCATCTCCAATATAACCTCGCATATCCACCCACATGCGAACCTCTCTCTGTTGACGTTACAAGCGGGGAATGAAAAAGCCAGCCCGTCAAGCACACACAGACAGCCACGAATATCCCACTGCATTATGCACACACGCGAACATATGCAGCGCGCGTGAGAAAGCAGCGTGCGCCCGCTGAGGGCGTGTTCGTAAAATCGCCGGGGCATAAGCTCGTTACAGGCGCGCGCGCGTCCCCGGAATTGTCTTTGGGGCCTGAAATTCGATGATTACAGATGGCCGGGACGAGAACCTGACACTCGACCGGCTGTAGTATGGCTGCGCCGCCGCCGGTTTTTTGGCCTCGCGCCGCATGAGAAAAGTCGCCGGGGCACTTAAATTTAGTGAAAACTTTTTTTCTTCTCCTTCTTCAAGGGGAGAGAGAGCGCGTCCGTGTGTGCAGCGCGCGGAGTGGAAAATGGCGGAGGGATGTGGGCTTTCTTTTTAGGGCTTCGGTGAATGAGATCGATCGGTTGGGTTAATGAGCTTTTCATTCTGCGGCGTGGGCGGATGGCTGCGGGATGCGTTTGTTTGTTTGGCTGAAAATTGTCAAGTGATGTTTTTTCGTTTAGCGTCGCGGGCTGTGTGGGAGAGGCGAAATGTAGACGCGATAAATAAGCGAGTGGAAATGGCGGGGACGTGAAAAACAGCGGCTATTTGCATAATCAATTTTATTTCTGTACAATCTGTATATTTTCATCGGCGGTGGACGCTTGGTATGAGTTGGCTACAAAAGAAAATTTTGAAGGCTGCGCTGGCTGTTGCGTAAGCGGCGCGAGTGTATTTATGAGTCCTAAAGCATATAATTAATAGGTTCATATATGAAAAAGTTAACGTCTTGGAGCTATCATTAATGCGATTTACACACACGAGTGTCAAGGATAAGCCGGCACTGAATTAAGAAAAATTTAATAATGTGATTTTGCTATTGCAAAAGTTATAATTTGATTACGGACGATGGAGTATGAATAAAAACTTGGTGTTTACATATTAAAATCTAGGCAGTTTTCTCGAATGATAAATCGACGAATCAACAATTCCTAAGCGGCTTGTTTACAAGAAACAGGTCATCAGAGCCAAAAATCGTCGAATCCACGCATCCCAAATGCATAAATCCACCATAATTCAGCATAATCTCCAAAATTCCTCAAAGCACATTCTCCAACGCCACCAGCTCTCGCCACAAACCATTTGCAAATCCCAAAATTCCTCCCAACCACCCACACTTACCAAAAACCCATCATCACGCGCATCGCTTCCCTCAAACAATACCCTCGTCAACCCCTGAAAAAAAACCACCAGGCCCAACAATAGCCCCCAGGCACCTGACGCGCTCTCCACTTCCCAAAAGCCTCAGGAAAAAACGAAGGCTCCAAAAAGCCGAGCCTCTCGACGCAACACAGAAAAAAATCCCTCGCGCATTTTCTCGCGCGTCCCAAAAATATATCCTGCGGCGGCCGGTTCTCGTTTTTTTTTTTCGAGGCCGCGCCAGAGTAGGAGGGACCGGCGAGTGAGCTAGGAAAAATCGGGGAGAGGGGAAAAGCCGGGTAAGAGAGGAGAGGGGAAATTAAGGGGGAACAGGCGAACGAAAAATGCGACGTAGAAGAAGGGGGGAGGGGAGAGCGAACGTTTGTTGCATGGGATCGAGCGCGCGAGTGCGTTGACTTTTGATGGCAAAATGAATTTTGGGCGCAGAGGCCATAGGCTGGCGTCGTGCTGACGAAATTTTTCGAGACTGACTCTCTTTTTCGCTGCGGGCCTCGTTCTTTAGAATGGCTGTTTGAGCGATGCTGATGTGACGCTGCGCTATGCGCTGAAATAGGTTGCGTGGAGAGTGGGCATGTGTAATGGATGATTATAATTACGAGTTCGTCGGGTGAATTACAGGGGATTGGATGAATTTTATGCGCGGTTTGTGTAAATAGATGGATTGCATGGCTTTCGGGGAAATTTGCACTGGGGCTGTGTGAATGTTTGAATTACACGAGTTTTGGATTACAAGGGTATTATTTTCGTTATTTTTAATTTGTTGATATTCAATTATTGTAAACAAATATTATCAGGTATTATTATTGTTAATGCGGTATTTATTTGCGAAGATACAAACGTTTAAAATGCGCGTGAGTCACGTTTACTTGCTACATTTGTCTCTAACTGTTCTAGCGTGACAGAATAGCCAGCAGACGTGACGTCACACGGATTTTCACAACGACTACAAAACTCTTTTATTAATTGTCGAATCGTAAAAAGAAAAAATACGTATTTAATGAAAATTTTCGAAAATTTATAAAGCGGATATAGAATTTTTCACGCAAAACCATAATTAAAAAGCTTCAAAAACACAATTGAAAAAAATTTTGCTTTTTGAATTGTAATTCAAAAAGTTCATTAATTTCTACAATATTCATTTAAAACCTCTCGGCGTTACACGCGTTAAAACGGTGCAAAAAGCGAAGAAACGTTCCAATTACGATTGCAATAGCGATTTCATGGAGCACAAGCCCTTTATAACATACTACGAGTGCCCTCGAAAGCGATTTGTATCCAAGTACGTTTGCGAAACGTATTTTCGCGTCGATTATTTCCCGCTGCAACAGTGCATTATATAAAATTTTCACTACTACCCAAGTGCTATCGAAAAACCCCTTTCGAAAAGAACAAAAAGTACCTTTTAAACCTCCCTTTACTCCCAAAATCCCCACCAATAAATCCATCACCTCTCGCTGCCACCTAAAACCAAGATTCCGCCCTCCCGATTAAAAAACCCCTCATACACTCTCCCAAAAAAAACCCACCGCCTCCAAGACGAAAAAAAAAAACGATCCAACGCACTCAAGAATGCGACGCGCAAGGCAGAATCCACTCTCCTGTTGCGCCTCGGAGAGGAATTCCGTATTCCAGCCGCGCGCGATACACGCGGCGCTGCTGGTAATCTCGCGCGGCCATCTTATTGTGCCTTCATCCCCCCACGACTACACGCCGGGAAATTAATACTCGATCTCTCCATCTCTGCAGCACACATGTGGGGGAGAGAGGCGAGCATAAGAATCCGGCTCTCCTCTCGCGGGTGCGCAGGTAGAGAAAAGTCGGCGTAATCTGCTTATAGGCTCTCCGAGAGAGCTGGGCCCACCTGACTTGTGCGTGAGGGCGCCCCCGTCGCGGGGCATCATGGGAAAAACTTTTTCGGCCGATCGGCTTGTGTGTGCTCAATGGATTTTCCTATGGCGTAGGCGCGAATAAAATTCCGGTTTTTTTTCTTCTTCTTGTTGTAGGTTGCTGAGCGCACCTTTCGGCCTCGCTTTTCCGTTGCGAAGGGGGAGGGCGAGGGATTATTGATGGCAGGAGCCCTGCGCGTGACCTATTTTCGTTAAGGGTGGGAGGGGCCGTTTTTTTTTTCTTTTTAAAGGCGAGGGTGGTTGCGTGCGCGCGCTGGCGAAAATGTTTGTTGTTGTATAGGGGGGAAAGCGCGAGCGCTGGCTGTTTGTAGAGGAGGTTGTGCTTGTTTGTGGATTTGGAGCGGATGCATTAATGGTAATGAAATTGTTAATGACCGGGTTTAGTGCGCGCTTAATTCCTATGCTCGTGGTCGATTTTGTCGAACTGATTAGTCAGTACGTGATGATAGAGGAATCATCGTTTTTTCTTTATTCCCCTAGATAAATGCATTTTCATTGAAGGATACTTAAACGTGAGAAACAAAAGATTAGAAAGCAATAAACGGAAAACATTGCAAAATTGTGGAAAAATGATGAATCATGCACAACTCAGCACCAGTAAAAATCCCAAGAAACAGACTACGTCAACTCAGCTCTCCCGCTAATCACCGCACTATTACCCAATCGCTCCTCTCTACCAAGCCACACTGACAACAAACGTATTTTTCGGCCATTAGCATCGAGCTATCTCCCTCCGCCAACCCAAATTTCCGCTGCAATCGCCCATTATATCCACCTCGACACACGCATTTTTCCATACGTACAAATTTTCCCACTGATCGCGCACGCACACGCATATATAGTCTCGCAGAGCGCGAAACTCATTATCGTATCCAGTCCGCGCGTCGCGCAACAAATTCGATCGGTCTGACGCATAGACACACACACGCCATTATATGGGCCCCCGGCGGTATACACGCCGCCTGTGCGTTTCACGATGACGTGTACACGAGGAAAAGCCGAGCGAGCGCAACGAAAACGCGAGTGAGAGAACCCGCAGCCTTAAATTATTAGTGAGCGTGCGGGGGGTTAATAAAAGCCGCGCGCTGCGGCCTAATGTCCCCCCCCTGTACTTTGGAAAATTTCCTCCCCCGCGCGTCTGACTGATGTGGATAAAAAGGGGGACTGGGAAAACGGGGGCGCCCTTATTTTTCGGCCGTGGCATCGATCGTCGTGGGCGAAAATTTTCGCCGCTGTGTATGTGTGCGTCGTAGCACGTGGAGAGAGAGGGCTGATGTCTTGCGAAATTCGTTACGCGCCGCAGGAGCCGTTAAGAGGATCGATCCGGGGAATTTGCATGGTGATGGCTGTTTTTTTTTTCTTCTTCTTCTGGTAGTGACTCTGAGAGGCGAGGACAAGTTTTTTTTTTTTTTATTTGGTAGAACTTTGTCGAGCGCGATTTTTGTTTTGTTTGGGTGCGCTCGCGCGCGCGCACGCTCGGAAAGTTTGGGATAATAGAGCTTATCGATCGGCCTTTGATGAGCCAATTTTCGCTTTAATTATTGAGCGATCTCGAGGAAAATTTGTGGAAGTTTGTTTTTCTTTGCCGGCGCTGGGAGTGACATATTTTTTTTGGGATTGGCCTTTTTTTATGAAAAAAAATTGGATTGAGGAGATTTACACGGCGAGTCGCTTTTTTGTCGGGGAGGATGGTGAATTATAGGAATAATGGACGTCATATATTTATTAAATATTGGTTGAGACAAAATAAAATTTTTAGCTATTTATTAGTAGTTTGTCGTTACATAAACTGCGTATTTAGTAATTTTCTATTCTTATGTGCCTGTATGCAATTTTACAATACCTTAATAATTTATTATTTTTTCCAGATTTTTACAAATAATTTTTACAAATAATTACTGCAAAAAAAAATTTTCTTTTTAAAATACATCGCCCGAAAATATAATGCTTTGAAATCGCAGCACAAACGAAATTTGCTCAGATTTAGAATGGTAATAATTAACCAGCACAAGCAGATTTTAAATTAAAATATCTTTCATTGAACGCTCGAGCGAGCAACAAAAGCTATATTTATACGACGTTATTATCCATATTATTACCTTTATTTCAAAATAAAACCCAATTCAACAAAAATTACAGTGGAATAAGTAAAGAGCCAAAAAACCGATATACATTTCCAAGCAAAATCTTGCAATTAACCCGCGCAAAAACCGCTTTTCGCACAAAAAGTCAGCGCTCATGCTAAAATAACATTAAACGACGTACGAAATAGCACAGCCGGCTCTAAATAAAGCAGACGGAGCAGAAAAAAAAAGGCGAACGAACAAAGTTGGCAAAAACCCATGACGAATTCGGTCCCCTCCCGAAACTTTCGATGGTTTGCCGATTTCCGACGAACAAAAAAAAAGATTCGCTATATACCAGCGAGCCAAGCAGTGTACATAATTCGCCACGTATAGATTCTCGTCACGCCGAGACCCGGAAACGATCACGTGACGGTTACTTTTAGTTTTACCCAGAATTTTCGTGCAGTCTTTCATTGTGCTCGGGATATTATTTTTGCTATTTAAAATAAAACGCTGGCTGTTTTCTTTGTGCTTTGGACTGCAAAAATGTATTGTTTTTTAAGGATAGTTTTTGTGTATACGGCGAATCTGGCGAAAGTCGTACGTTTCTTTCATAAACGATTTTCTGCACAATAATGAATAAGCAACAATTACAAATTTCGGAAAATGACGAAACGCCCGTCATTTTACGCACGTCCAAAAATTTCATTTTGTTTCTCATAAACCGCAAATGGCTTATAAATGCGCGGCCGAGTAAGAGAAAAAGGAAAAATAGTAAATTAACGAACTCCACTTAGCGCGCTGGCTTTCGTGAGGCCGTAAACGACAGTTGCGAATGCGCAGTTAGGAAGATGCCAGATAAAGCCGAAAATCGGAAAAGTGTATATTAGGTCATTATCGGCACGCAAGCGGATTGGTACGTTATCGTGAAAAGATAAGTGCGCGCGCTGATGTGTATTAGTGCACGAGGTTCGGGCCCCGGCTCTTCATTCAGTAAAATACTTTTCGCTCGTCATCGAATCTATATTATCGTTACAAAACAAATACGGCGCGGGCCTAAATAGCAGGAAATTCTAATGATTTTACGCACGTCGTTCGATTGTCATTATCGAGCTAGGTATTAGCGATGGTACACAGTACGTGAATAATTTTTCGAGGTGATTGGGGATCGACTGGCGTGGAAATTATTGTTTTTTATTATAATTAGAAAGAATTGGTGTGTTGTATATTTAGTTATATAAATATTGCAAAAATGCCTTTAATGTGTTTCTCAATGGAAACGAATAGATAGGGAAATAACGTCAATTCATAAAGATGGGAAAAGAGAAAAACACGCTAGTTCTTTCTGGCGAATGAAAACATCGTGAATTATTTGATTATTACTATTTTTTTTTGGTCTTGTACGTAGCTCGTAAATCATATTTTGTAATTTCGGGAGATAGAGATAAAAATGTACAGCTCGTCCATATGCGATAACGAATATAGCTAATCTATTTCAGTGTACCTTTATCGCTGCAATTTTGTCGGGGTATTTTTATTTACACTGCACAGGCAGAAACGTAGCGTTCAGTAACGAGTGATATTTTATTTTATACAGGCATTATTATTTGAAAATATGCTGCTGTAAAAACAATTGCGAAGAATTTATTATTGAGTTTGATTAAAAAATGTTATTGTAGCGATTCTGAATTCAATTTGTTTCCAATTGATTTTTGTTTTATGAAGTAAAATACGTAAATAAGTAAATTTGTTACAATAGTTATGTTTGATTTATAATGCATTTAATAAAAATACATGTACAATTTTTTTACGCAATTATTTCATTTAAATTATTCAAAGAGGTAGTATGCACAACAAAGCAAACGATATTTTATAAAAATTACGACAGTTGATCTTCTACGACTGTATGAAAACACAATTCCATTAAAAAAGTAGTTATTATCACTTTATACTCACTGTACCTCCAATCTATCAAAATTAAAACCGACCACCGTTTACAATATCCTCACCAATCCTTACCAAACCATCACCCTCTCTACAAAAACTCACCTCAATCCTCACCCACAACCACCCACCATCCCAACCATCCCAAAAATTTTTCAGCAAACAAAACCCTCCTCTTATCTCACCTCACCCCACCCCCTCACCAACAAAAAAAGCTCGCCGAAAAAGAAAAAAAATCAGCCTATCAGCCGCTAAAACAAACACGACGTGCACGACAGATGTGCGGGGCCAGAACTTCCCGAAACTCGCTTTAAGGGGGGGCCTCTCGCGCGAGATAAGCTCGCTGAACGCTGCTCGTCCTTTCTGTTGCAGGCGCGCCCGGGAGCCAGCCAGCTAGCGCGCTATCTAATTTTCTATCGTCGCCGAGGAGACGACGACGACACCCGCCGATTGTTTGCTATAGCGCCGACGACGACGAGTCGATAGCAGAGCGGAGTTGCAGCTGTGTTATCGGGTCGGAGCGAGAGGGAGAAACGAGAGAGAGAGACGGAGCTGCGGGAATGAGAATGCGAGCTTTGGGTGGAGCATCAGAGGATGTTTGGGGGTAGTGAGGTGGATATGAGGTGGGTAGGTTTGAAGGGAGCCGTATTGGCTGAAGGGGTTTAATGGATTTTAGAGTTTTGCTGAATGGGGGTGGTTGCTGGGTTGGCTTGGGAGAGTGAATAGGGCGCGAGCTTGATTAATTTGGCGGGCAATTAGTGCCTGGCTTGGGAGCTTAATTAGAATTTCTAGTTGTGTCTGGTTTTTGGTGAGGGGAATTAGCGCGTTATTTTGGATTTTGTGAGGGTGGTGAGATGGAAGGGGGTTAAAAGGACTAAGGAGTGTTTATGT
Source organism: Eupelmus azureus (assembly GCA_030522685.1). Lineage (NCBI taxonomy): Eukaryota > Metazoa > Arthropoda > Insecta > Hymenoptera > Eupelmidae > Eupelmus > Eupelmus azureus. The sequence goes on from JAPYZA010000436.1 coordinate 28,013, forward strand.
GGGGGGAATTGGTGTGTTTATGTAAAAGTGGCGGTTTTTTTCGCGATCTTCAAATGTTGACCGAGTCAATCCGATAATACCGCATTTTCGTTTAATTTTGTTCATTATGAGCTCGAAACGGAATGTTTGATGAACATTTTAATGAATTTACTTTGGAACTTTTACTGTGATTAATAATTTCGCGAAATCGCTCTTTCGTATTGCGAGTGATTGTAAAATAAAATTAATTCGTTGAACTGAGGAAAAAATATAATTTTTTGTATTGATTTTGTCGCGACTGCGGATGTTTGGCTTTTAGCCAATCATTAAATATTATTTGTCATCATCTAGACAGAATGATAGTAATTATTAATTTATAGTAGTATTAATAGAAATCTATAGGTTAAAAATATATGAAAACGTTATTATAAATAATAATCTTTAAATATACCTGTTTGTTTTAATCCATACTCGCGCTCAGTTTTATCATGCAATTCATTAATTAAAGAGTACTCAAGCAATAATATGTATCTTCCACTTTTTATGTGCACTTTCCTTTGAATAATATTTTTTTTAAAAAACATACATAATATATAAAAAACTAACTACGGTACATTTTATTTATTAAGATTAATAAACACTATACAAACGGTATTTATTTTATAATAAAGTTAGTAATATTTCTTGTTGTAAAAAATTATTTTTAATTTTTATTTAGCTATGATTTGAAAAATAAATTTTTGATCAAGTTATTATTTTTAATTTTAATCTCAAATCTAAAAAGAATTCAGATATAGTAGATTCTTGCATTCATTTTACATACAACTGATCATACCTAAGTGCTTTTAAATACTTAAACTACTAGTCATGATTTTTTAAAGAGAGGATCATAATATAATCAAATATTTATATACTTGTCGTTTTAAATAGTAAAGTTTAATTAACAGTGTTAAAAAAAATAATAAATTTATACAAATTTATGAAAAAGTGACTATGAAAACAAATTTTTTCGGGACAGGCGGCCGAAAGTGCCGCTTCTCATTTCAGGTGAGAAACTGAAAAATTTCATTTTTTGCTAACTAAGAAACTGAAAAATTTCATTTTTTGCTAACTATTAGCAAAATAGTAATTACTCACCTAAAGAGTAGAAAAATTATGAGCCCAGAACTGGTGTACGTTGCCACCTAAATCAGTCAGTTTTTCAATTTTCAATTTCTGTGCCGGGAGGAAAAGCGGCACCTTCGGCTTGTGGTGGAATAGTATATTACTCATCAAGGGAGGTAATGAATTGGCAAGTTCTTTTCACACGGAGAGAAAAATTATGGGAAAAATAAAGAAAAAAAATGGGAAAAATTACTATTTT
>JAPYZA010000437.1:0-29058 GCA_030522685.1 Eupelmus azureus
AATTTATAGTTATATTTCTAATATAAAACTAATATGACAAATAATTTTTACCATCATCAACAATCCAGTCATCGCACTGTCTATCCAAAACAGTTTTGCCATATTCCTTTTCATCAACTTCATCGTAAACATTATCTAAATCATCTACTTTATACTTATTTTTACTGCCCTTTAACTGCTTTAGTTTTTCCAGAGCAGATAAACGACCAGTCTTATCAGTCTTCTGCCGTTTACTTCTGTGTGTGGCTAATGCTAAAAATAAATATATTCAAGTAAAAATCTATTCACTTATCTAAGATGGTTAATATTAAAATTATTGTAAGAGATTACATCTAACATTCATTTCGATTTAGACAGACACGTATAAGAATAAAAGTTTCAGATTTCCCTTATACAGTTATTCGATAGTAAAATATATAATTCTACAAAATATGAATAAAACAACATTAATCAAATAGTTTGAACAGATAACCGACTACAATATACCCAAAAAAATGATTTCATATTTATACGATATCTTATAATCAAAAAGATAAAAAAAAAGCGAAACAATGATGCATTTGTCACTATCCACGCGAAAGCAAGTGTCTGCTAACAACCAGCTCATCCCAAGCAACCTCAGCCCCAGACAAAAAAACCAAGAAAAATTCAAAAACTCACATTCATCCATGTTTCCTCAAGACCATCCAAATCACCCGGATCCTCGCTAAAAACCCAGCTAATCCTCGGCCAGCGTCTCCGAGCGTCCCAGCAACGTGCGACGTCTGTTTTGATGCGCGGCTATACCTGTTGTTTTGGCGGGAGACATAACACCGTGCAAAGTGCTCGATCCATCCGCGCATGCGCGCCGATCTTCGACTGTCTGCTACCTTCACGCCGCGCGCTTCTCGCATTTCAAAAATCTCGACTCCGAAATTTTCCGTCGACAAAAACAGCAATCCCTCAAATTACGCAAGTGCCACTCTACAAAACAACAATTACACAACAAAACCAACAAAAAAATGGCAAAACCAGAAAAATCAAGGATCCGCAGAGCGCGAGAGTCAAGCTCATCAGCTGCGGGCCGAAATCGATAAAAAAAGGCGCGAGGCCGTCTGCGCGCAGCGCGCAACGGACTTCGGGTTGTTCGCGCGGGAGGACGACGAACGGGAGGAGAGCTGCAGCTCGCGCCGTATACACTGTGCGAGGAGACACTGTCAGGGGCCTGCTGGCGAAGGTATGTACGTTATGTTGTAAAGAGGAGCAAAAAGGCACTGTGTGTATAGTGTCTCGTCTGTCGCGTCTCTCTCGCCTCTGTCCGTGTTTGTTGTCGTTGCGGGAGGTATAAACGAGAGAGGAGTAGAGTCTGGCGTCTTGCTGATTTTTCGGAGAGGTTAAAAATCAATTGGCCCATATTATTACGTAGTTGCTTCTCTCGCTCGCGGCTAGTTCATTGTCTCCTTCTCTGCGCGCTTGTTTTTGTTCGGAAGAGGCTTTGTTCTTCTCGCGCGAACGTTTGTGAGTATGTACTTGCTGGACTTTCGGGCTGGACGTGTGGGGTAGTTTTTTTATGTATGTTGTACTTTGGTGATTGTTTGAGGAAAGTTTTTGGCTCTCTGAAATTTTGCGGTAACTTTGCGTAATCTTTCGTTTTGCGGCACGTGTACGCATTGTCGGGCTGATTAGGGGTATTTTATTTTCTGGTGGGTTGGTGTTTGAGATTGCAGAATGGTGTTGTTTTAGGTTTCGAGGGGATGGCCAACACTCACAGTCCTACAAGGTTCAACGGAGAAGTCGACAGCTTCTTCGATCCTAACTTTACTCTGGATATAAATAAAAGAATGAGGGTTCCCAAGAGTATCAGGGTTGGCGGCGACTTCATCGAAGATGATGTTCCTGGCACAAATGGCTCAGCTTGGAATATGATGTCTGAGAAGCTGGAGATGCATGTTCCGGATCGAATCCTTGTAGTTGGTAAGTTTTTATGCTTGGTTTATTATGTATTCTAAATAACTTGGGACTACTCAAATGATCTAGTAATAGTGCAAATAAATATTTTTATATTTTTATTTATTTCTTTTATTTGTTGCACAAAATATACCTATATACATAGAAAATTATAAAAGTTCTAAGATCAGATTATAATAAAGATAATATGTAATCCAAAAAATTTATATGAGATGAAAAATATAAAAATTTTTATAAATAATTGTTTTATTATTTCTAACAATTATAATATTGGTTTATTAATGATTTTAGGTCAAGAGCAACACATGGGCACAAAAGCACCCCCTAGGGAAATCACTTTAGAAAATGCTGTCTTACCTTCTGAACCTCCTATTGTAAGATGCATTGTAAGTATAAAAACGTTTCTTTAATACAGTTAATTAAATATGTATAATACAATTATTAAACTCAAATTAATGAAATTTCTTTTTTCTTTGTTAGACACCACCAAGAGTATTGACACTGGATACTCATTATTTTCCTACTGCAGATGAAGACACTAGACTAAATAATTCAGTAGACTTAGAAGAAGCTCCTATCAAAAGTCGTGATCACTATAACAATGACACACAAGTTATGACTAGAAATACAAGGTAAACTTATTTCATTTGTTAGCTAAACAAAGTATAAATTTTGAAATAGTTTTATGCTTCTTGAAAAAAGATTTTTAAATAATATTTTGTGAATCATGGTTGAGAAGTGGACCTATTAGTGTGAGTTTGCAGTACAAGTCGGGTGCGTTGCGCGTTGCGGAGATGCGTACTTTAAATACGAGGTAAAATTCGCCGTCTTGCCCGTGATGCTCACCACATTTTCTGTGCTTAAAAAGTATTTCTTATTATTTCTTTTGAGCATCTTACAAGTCAGTTATATAGGAAATGAGATTTAATTATAATTTATGGTGAAAAAAATAATAAATTTTTAAAAGTACAATTTGAAACAAAAAATTTTTACATTTTTTTCTTAAAAAAGTAGTGGGTACAAAGTAATTGTTTTACGCCTAGTATTTATTTATTTTATTGCATACTATGTAAAATACTATTTTTTTACAGCTACTTTTGAAAGCGAAATATGCAAAAAATTTTCATATATATAAAATTTATATTTTTTTTTAAACAAGAAAATTAGCTAATATTTATGGTTATTGTTAGCAAAAATGAAAAGTGACAGAATTAGTAACAGTGATTAGAGTAATATCATTTCATAATTTATATATGTGAATAATAGGAACAAATACCAAAATATTATATAAGCTCTTATTCGTCTTATCCTTCATGTATATAGATATATTGACCAATGATATCTCGTGGTTGTTCCTGGATCTGACACTTTCATTTTGCTTGTAGTAGCTCTGAATGCATTATTATAATAATTATGTAATAAATTATAATTGATTAATTTAAAACAATTACTAGTTTATGTTATGTATATAAACTGAAACTCTTATGCAATGAAAAATATTTTAAGAGTACTAAAAGTATGTAAAATAATGTTTCAAAAACTATTTCAGAGAACAAACACCAGCATATGGTGTATTAGATACTACCCTTCCTCCAGGTGAGGAGGTGCAACATCTGAGACGTCAAGTAGGCAAACTTAATCGACGAATTATAGCTATTGAGTCAGAAATACAGCAGCAGCAACAGAGAATGAAATTCATCTACGTTATGACTGCTATGTATCTTTGTTTTAAGACAATCTTTTGGTTCGGCAAAAACTAAGCAAGAGAAACGTCCTCTCGGCTTCGAGGAAAATCTCATTATTGGTGGTATGTCAATGAGTTTTTATCTCTTGCCCTCGATATCGAGTTGGTACCAAAGAGTGTAACATGTAAAAAATGCAATGAACAGCAAAATGCATCGTAAGGAGCAAATCAGGCGCGGCACAACATTTTTTTTTCTCACTAAGTTTACAATCTTTTTTTTTTTATTTACATCGAATTTATGAATTCTAAAGCGAACGACGTATTATTCTCAAATGACGTATCATCGAAGGAATAATTTTCTTATAGTGAATTGAGTGAAAGTAATTTTTAATGCAAAAATTCTTGGATGCCTTTATCCTGCAAGACAAAAGGTTTTATATATTCATAGAAATGAAGTATCCTATGACGATTTCATTTCTTGTTATGATGATTATTTTTTTCCACTAGTATTAGAGATGAAAAGTAGTCATAAAAAACTATGGTTATTAAGATAATGGAGTAGTGAAAATAATAAATTTTCATGGAATTCTAAGTTTGAAAATATTAAAAAATAAAAAATCAGGTAACAAATTGGTAAAAGTTTGGTCAAAGTATAAAAAGTGACCTTAATAATTTTACCATTTTTTTTCCTTCCTACTCTTGTTATGTCAAATAATTGTTGGTAATTGTATTAAACAAGACTAAGGCAATAGACCTTAATCTTTGATTTATTAACATTGTATCAGAACTTGTACAGAGAATTTATGTATAGCATTGGTGGAGTAAAAGTAAATTTACCATTTCAGCAATTAATTCCAGAAAGCGTAAAAAAATAAATATTGTACTCTTGTATAGGCAAGACTGTAAGACCTGTTTATTGGTGGCCATAAGTATGCAATGATGTACATTTACATATAATGACGCTAGTGATTTATTAATACGAAAAAAATAAATTTAAGAATAATGATTTTTTTCCCAATTTATGCGTTTTCTTTAAACCCAAATTTTTATCTAGTACTATGATAATAGGTAATTTTCAAAGTTTTTAAAAATGTAAAAATAGAACTTATGAAATAAGAACTTAATTACTTATATAATCTCATCTAAAAATTAAAATAAATTTCAAGAACAACAACAGTTGCACCATCCTTAAAATATCAATCGAGAAATCTTTCTCATAATTGTTCAATTTTAATTTAATTAAATGAAAGGTTAATAATTAATGATTTAATTACTTTTAGTTATAAATTATTTTAAAGAAATTTTTTTAGATAAATTTGGTTGGAATCAAGCAATAAAAAATCGAAACGTAGAAGCTTTGCTATGTATTTTTGAAGTTGGCGCCCTTTCAAGCACGTAACATTAAAATATATTATTTGGCAGAAGGCAGAAAGCAGAAAAGGCAACATGGCGACCAGTTAAGGTGAGTCTATATGCTCCGATTTTATTTTACTTATTCATTTGAACTTTAACATTTAACTGCGTTTGTAAACACAAATGTCATCATTTGATTACAGAGAACAGCTGATGCTGCCACGGTCCGCAGCTAAATCAAACAGCAACTCATTGTAATGAAGAATGAAGAGGATACACTATGTTGCCTACTTGGCTTGTCCAATGATGACAGTATTGTTCAGCCTGATGATAGGCTTTGTTACCATGTATATAGAGAATACAATACCACCTTTTTTCATCTTTCTGTCAGTACAATTTTATCTGAACTGGTACCTTGTTTGCAATATCAACAGGAAAGCTGTTATACCTTTTACCATGGCTACTTGCCGAGAGAGCGGTGGAAATGGATCTAGATTTTGGTATTGCGGCAAGTGCAAACACTATACTCGCAGGCCAGCACAGCACTGTGTACTCTGTAAAAAGTGCTTTTATTATCGGGATCATCATTGCTTCTTCCTTGGGGCATGTGTGTTGAGACAGAATATGGGAAACTTTATTATGTTCTGTCTGTATGCCTCTTTTGCCTGTATATACTCAGTGTTCACGTTGGGCCCTTACTTATATGATTACTTTGTTCGTTTGGATACTACAAAACTCAATGTGTATTACTTTGCTCTGAACTTTTTCTTTCCCATTACTCTGGCCAAATTTTTCTTGGTTGGTGATGAAAGTATCAATGTTTTCTTGGTCACCTTGTTCAATGTTTCCATTTCCATTGCCTGTTTTTCTCTGGTCTATGGACTATGGAAGCTGTATGCTTGTTTAACAGGAAGACAGAAGTACTATCCAGATTATGGAAAACAACAGGATGTCTATGAGATATTTGGGAGTTATGGATTTTTGAACTTCATTTTTCCCTTTAATGGATTTTTACACTCCAGGAGTATTGATGAAAAGTATGAAATGAAGAGTGTTTAAAAGTGAAGCATTGGTGAAAATCAGTGTTTTACCAGTTATCTATAAAACTGTTATATATTTTTTTGTTTTGTATATAAAAAATAATATATTTATTATAAAAGAATTTACTTAAAGTGTTAAATAGTCTATAATGAAATTGTTAAACATAAAGTCTCATTATATTAATGCAGAATATTGTTAACAAGATACATTTTAAAACTTTTAAATAAATTATTTTTAAAAACAACTTTTTTCTATTTTACAACCAAAAATTAATGCACTTAATTGAAAGCACTTATTATTAGTTATTTATTTTTAAATTACTATACATTTTTCATCAATCATTTTCACCAATCTTCCTTTAAATCACAGGAGATATCATCTTATTATGTTTTTTAATTGTATAAATTTTTTTATAAATAATGAACTGTCATTTTTTTTTTTTTGCTATAGCACATACATATTTACATAGCACTCACGCAAATACACACCAGGAAAATCTCACACAGCTTTGCAAAAGATATTTGCAACAAAAAGTGAATGGAAATTGATGGTATTAGAGTTCAGTATGTTCTATATGCTGCTTAAAATCACTGGGATGTAAAAAGAGACCTTCCATTGCTTGCCACTGTGAGTAGCTACTGCTGGAATATTCACCTACAACTTCATGCTGACCTACAATTGGAGAACCGTATGTTCGTCCAGTCACTGCCAAATATCTGTAAATAACAAATTTTTTACTCAGAACAAATATCTTTAAAAACATAAATTTTGACAAAATTTTTTATTCCATTAATTTTAATAAACTATAGGTAATAGTTTTGTATTATAAAAGATTTTAAATACCAATAGCAAAAATTAGTAAAAAGCATATTATCATTTGAAATTTCTAACATTACCAACCATGTACAATCTTTTGATGACCATTTTAAAAGTATTAATTTTTTATGAAAATATTTTTTATAATGTTAATATAACATTTAAAAATACTATTTAAAAATTTTTGTTTGTTTTTATGTACTTAATACTTGTGAAGGTTTAAAAAATATTCTAATGTTAAAGCAAACATGACTGCAATTCGTTTGATTTTGTACTGTTACTTGAAATAAAATAGTTTTACTAACGCATCAGTATCTATATGTTTCAACATGATTGGTTCATCCCTCTCCCAATAGTCTCCAGGGCATACAACCATCCAGTGGTCACCCGTATCACCATCTCCATTGTTTCCATAGGCTGATACCTCTTGCTTTCCGCTTAATGGAGAACTCACATGATGTGAGTGAAGATTCTTTTTTGTTGATAAATGTTCTAATCGGATTATGTCCCCACATTTGATTGGCTTACTACAGAACAAAAATATAAAACATACAATATACCAAATGAATTATTTTCATATAATATAAAAATTCTGAGAAATTCTAGTACCCTCTAGTACACTGTTTTCCAGTAGGAGCTTTCACAAGCCAGTATGAGTTGCCATCTTCTTTCGCTTCTACTGCTGTTACAGATTGCTGGCCACTTCCTGTACCGTATTTAATGTCATGAGAATGTAGTCTTACATTATAGTCTGTGTTCATTAATTTGACAACTGTTCCACACGTGACATAATTTGTTCCTCTGGCTGTAATAAAAAAAATTTGTGTATAACATTACAATCTTTTTATGCAGGTAATGATAAATTAAAAGCTCTTTTGAGATAAGGACCTGATTGTTTGACATTTAAATAAACGTTGTATTAGCATATATTTTTTTTTATCTGTTATTAAACTTTTGATTCTAAACAAGTATCACTGAATAAACAAATTTTGCAAAGCCTCACCAGTGAATATCTCACTAATACTTGTATATTTAAATAAAATAAATGAAAGTAAATTTTGTCAACAACGAGCGATTTGACGTGGAATTTCGATATTCTGACGTGTATACATCTCAATGGTGCTTTAACCTTCAATCATCGCGTCGATCATCAAAAAGCAATACTACGCTACTACAACTAATCCATAAAAATTAAACCAACATATCGCAACCCAAAATAAAAAGAAAACAATTAAAACCCAAAGAAAAGCACATCCACAGCCCCAAACAATGAACCTTCCTCAAAGAGGTTATATTATCCAGACCCTCAATAAAACAAACACGAAAACCCTCCCAAAAAACCTAACAAAAAGAAACCCGCATGAAAAGTACACTCACCAGCAACACGACCGATCAACAGCAGCAGGGCGCAGGGCAAAGCTATCGCAAAAAGCCTCGGCGACGCGGAGAAAATCATTTTTCCGAGCGCGTCGTGGAAGTCGGGAAAAAAAACGCCCGAGCGTACTCCACCGTCGAGCAGACGAGACTATGGAGCGCGCGCGCGGATCCGGCACAGCTGGCGTCGCGAGTGGGAGGCAAATCGGCCGTGCGCACGTGTCAGCGCGCCAGCAGCTGCGCAAACGACTCTGGACTGCCCGTGATTGTGATGTTTGTGTTGGTATATGTTTAAGGGAGTAAGAGAAGGGTCAATTTGTCTACAGAACGGGGTAAAGGCATTTTCTGATAAAAACCTATTGTTCTATTCCTGAAAAAAATGAAAAAAAGTTAACTTGGCACTGAAGCTTACATATAGGTTCATTGTTTATCTTATATTAGCTACGCCCCCCACTGCCCAACTACTTCATGTCGCTATACTCAAAGCTTTCGTTTTTGAATATTGTTCGGTTCGGTATAATTAATGAAAACGAGTAAACAGACCTGGACCTTGATATGTTTTTATAATTTAAAATGGAAAATTGTTGTCTGTATAACAAGGCAAACAATGTCAACTGGATCCTCCGACTATTACATCTGATGTAGTATCAAATGTTATTTTAAAAGATCCTGATATAGACTAAGACAATTTTGCAATATATTTTGCTGACAGATGGTCTTGTGATAAAATTTCCATTTTCAATAAAAAGTACTAAAATCTCTAATACAAAAGGTGCAAATCCGATATCTGATTTCCGAATAGGCAACAACTTTAATAATAATACATAAATGTAGGCAATAACTGTATAAATCAGTTCTATCCTTGAAAAGCTGATGACAGATTACTCATGGCAGAATCTGTGCCTATACGTTTGTCAATACGTTAAAATCAATAGATGATAACAGCAAAGTTTTCGATGACTTAAAGTTGGGTAAAACGAAAGCTCGCGACATAGCTGTTAATGTGTTAATGTAATTGGTAAAAATGAAAAAAAATTAGCCGATGTATTGAAATTATATATTTTTCGCAATCATGGTAGACGAGTCAACTGTTATTTCTCGCCAGAAAGTTTTAGCGATAAATGTGCGGGATCGACGATTAAAATTAAAAATTAAAAAACTAAAAATTAACTAAAAATTAAAAACATTAATTAAACATTTAATTTATTAACTAAAAATTAACTTTAAGGGGCGCAAAAGAGACGGCAAAATGCTCGTTCTTATGTACAAACTTTAAATGGCGTAACCGTTTTGCAAATAAACTGTAAGCATACAAATGTGGTCATAATTTTTACACTAGCATAAAACTTACGGAAATGCGTTAAAAAACAACGTTTGACTATTACGTTACGGAGCAATTTGGTTTTAAGCGTGAATTAATGAGCAATGAAGTATATGCCAAATGATAACATCGATCTATACCTTTTTGACACGTCCGAAAAGCACTTATATTTTAATTTTAAAATTATTCGTTTTGCACAAATTGGCCCCGCTTTGATATTGCTCCAATTTATCTCATCTTGTATTCTTATGGTTTCCCGACACGACTAAAATTAATTTTTTCGATTATTAAATATAATGTTCCAAATAAAACTGTATATGTATTATATTAACTATTTTTTAATACTTCATCCGGACGAATTGGTGATTCTAAATACTGAAAATGCCTTGAATAATTGTAAAATTAAAAACAAAATAAGTCAGATTTTGATAGGTATTGTGTCGGATGAGACAGCAAAAAGCGAGATTTAAGCGTCTTACAAAGAAAAGATAAAAATTAAATTCGTGTCTTTTTGATAAAAAATGAGAAAATAAGATTCAAATTTTTGATTAAAAAAAAAAATCAGTATCAACAGAACTTTTAACTCAAGTGGAAGAAAATTTGTGTCCAAGCAAAGCGAATAATTTGTAACAATTTGAAATAATAATTTGAAATAATTTTTTATTACTATCAGGTCGAACTCATTTATATAGTGTATATAATTTCACAGTCATCTTGGCTAGTGATCCGCTTTATCAAAATTCTGTCTTCTTTATTCTTTTTAGTAATATTTGACTTTGTCTTATTGCTACAGGTGCAATTTTAACTTTATACTTACCATTTAAAGTTCAATATAAAGATTGAGCGCACAGTTTCTCCGATGAGAGTCCAAACGCTAACTTCAGACCACCACAAATAAATTGCGAAAATTTACGCGACTGAAGTCAGCGTTTGGACATAGATAAGAAATTATATCAGAGCTATTACATTGTGTATGCATATATATTTGTATTTTTGTAAATACTCCGAATAAAGTCCTTCAGGGGTCAGCTAGCTGGACATCGACTTATTTTCTTTGAGGAATATGCTGGGTAATCTTACTAGAGTACATAGTTAAACGGTAAATTTATATTATAAAAGCACCATTGTTAATTTCAATCGCTAACATTAATAAACAGAATATTTTTTAAGCTTTGCAGAGTTTGGAGCGAACTTCACACTAGGTTATGTCCGTTTGTTTACCTATTATATTTTTATTTGTTGGGTAAAAATGCTTTAGTACAAGATAATGATGAAGAAGAACGGAAAAAAAGGTAAAAGCAAATTATAAATAATATTTAAATTGAAACGTGTTAATAAGAATTTTTATAATGATTTCTCCAGGTGATGCCAAAGAGTAAATAAGTTTCTATATAATGAAAAAGAATTAAATTTTTTTTGAAAAATCAATTATGGACGATTGTACTTACAAAATATTATCTCTAGCTATCAAAAAAAATTCTACAAAGCTTGTTAACGATGTATTGCAAAAACAAGCTTTATTTGTCAAAGATGACAATTGGACTGATTATTCACTTTTAATACAAGCACTTCAACAAGGACGTAAGCAAATTGCTAAAATTTTACTAAATAATGGTTGTAGGGTAAACAGGAAACCTAATACTAATTTTTATCATACACCACTTTACTATGCTGTAAGACTAGGTGATATTGAAATTGTATCACTTTTATTAGAAAAAGATGCTGATATTAATGGTAGAGACTATAACAGAGAGACGCCATTATATTTAGCTATGAGGCTTAAATATTTTACAATTGTTAAACTAATGCTATCTGAATATTTTAATCAAAACAAATATTTACATCCTCACATTAATGACCACTTTATTGCTTATTGTATTGCTTGTCTAACATCCAATGACATTGCTATAACAAATTTTGTTGATCATGGAATATCTGTTAGAAATTCAGAAGAATGTACACCTTGGTATAAAAATTGTTTCAAACTACATTATGCAGTAAATAATGAATATGTAGAATTAGTTGAATTACTTTTGAAATGTGGAGCTACTGTTACAGAAAGAAATGAAGAAGGATTGACTCCTTTGCATTTGGCTTTTTTAAATTATGTTCAACATAAAGCACATAAAGATTTCAGTGAAAAGATGATTGATATAATGTTATTAACAAATAATGAGATAATTGAAAATTGTATTGATGACAATGGAATATCACATTTTCATATTGCATGCACAAGAGATAATCCAAAAGTTGTTGAAGGATTCTTGAAACGTGGTGTAGAAATTAATAAGGCTACTTTTCCATACTTTAGTACTTTAAGTAGTTATACTGCACTGCACTGTGCAGCATATTTTCATTGTAAATCTGTAATTCCATTGCTTTTACAACACAATGCTGATATTAATGCAATCAGCGGCAATGGACTTACAGCTTTACATATGACTTTTATAGTTTATGCAGAAGGAGATTTAAAGTATCAAAGGTCATGTGAAAAAGTTATTGACTTAATGTTATCAATGCCTGATGAGAAAATAAAAAATTGTGTCAATCCTGACGGTTTATCACACTTTCACATAGCATGCTGTAGAGGCAATATAAAAATAGTAGAAAAACTTCTTGAATGTGGAGCAAGAATCGATGGTGCTATTTCTGTTGAATCACAGACTTTACCTGGTTACACACCATTGCATTGTGCTGTTAAGTACAATAAGATAGATGTAGTGCAACTACTTTTACATCATAATGCTAATATAAATGCATCTGATGCCAAAGGATCAAGTCCTTTACATTTAGCTTGGACTAGACAGGATAAGTATTATAATAGTAAAGCTAATAATGATATCATTGATTTACTTTTATTAGCACATAATAGCAATAATGAAAACACTGTTGATGCTTATGGTCTATCATTATTACACATAACATGTTCTAGAAATAATTTAGAAATGGTTAAAACCTTTTTAAATCAACACGAAATTAATAAGAAAGTGTTTTCTAATTCTAAAGTTTTACCATGTTGTACTCCATTGCACTGTGCAGTTATCTACAATAGGGTGGCCATAGTTAAATTGCTATTGCAACATAATGCTGATGTACACATAAGAGGTATGAAAAATAAAACACCTCTGTACACAGCATGTGAATTAAATTTCATAAAAATCCATGATTTACTTAGTACCGTTATTGGTTCTCGAAAAGATGTATCTTTTAGTTATCCTCAAGTTCAGTTTCAAAATGAAGACGTAACGGTCTGGAAAAGTAATCAGAATGATCATTTAGAAATTATTACTTTGCTTTTAAAACATGGAAGTGATGTAAATATTAAAGATGCATTCAATGAGCCATTGCTTCTTGAAATTGCAAAAAAGTTCAAGGAATATTTATTAAATATGTATTATAATGTAAGTCAATATTCAAGAAACGTAATAAAGATTGCAAACCAAGAATTTCAAACAAGGTGCAAGAAAATAATAAAGATAATTCTTGAACATAATTGTGAGATCAATGTTTGTGACTATGAAGGAAATACAATTTTGCATGTTTTAGCTAGTACACTGCCTGAAACTAGCATTACTGAAATTGTTGAACTAATTTTGAAAAAAAGAGCTAACATTAATGCTACATGTTCAGCTGGCATGACTCCACTTCACATAGCAATTAAATGTTGTCAAGTGGATTTGGTTGAATTATTGATAAAACACGATGCAGATATTAATGCCATTGAATTACAAGAAAATTGTTCACCACTACATTTAGCTTGTAAATATTATTCAAAAAACTCATACCGATATAGAAAAATTATTGATAGCCTTATAACCAAAGGAGCAAATGTAAATACTAAAAATAAAGAGGGAATCACACCAATTCACTTTGCTTGCAAGACAGATTTAATAATTTTTGCAAAGATACTAAGTTGTGGTGCTGATATTAATTCTGTAGACAAGAATGGTAAAACTGTAATGGATTACTTTTCAACTTTAAGTTCATCATTAACTCTTATAATTCGAAATCATATATATAAATCGAAAGAAATTGGATTTACAATTCATCCAAAGTTAAATAACTTCTATTTACAAAATATAGATCGTGTTACAGATAATGATTTTATTAATAATTGTAGAAATGAACTTGATTATATGAAAAGTTTGAAAATAGGCTATCTGTCCCTGTATGATATATTTAAAGACTTAAAAAAAATGACCAAATATGTAAAAAATAATATTCTTATAAATATTATGAATTCAGAAAACTTTGATGACATATTTCCTTTGTTTGGTTGTTTATTAAAACTACAATTTGAAAAAAGTGTTAGAAGAAATGAGTTGTTAAATTCTGCAAAAATTAAATTACTACAGATAATAAATATAACATTACCTGAAATCTGTTATAATAATATTCTTCAGTATTTTAGTAATGAAGAATTAGATGAATTAAATATGATGAGAATGTGATGAGAATTTTACTGTTAACAAGGTTAGATTCTTAATCTTTATATGGAATACCAAAAGGAAATATTTTTTATAATGACTAAGTAAAAAAAATATACAAGAAAGTATGTGCATATAGATATTTACTGTTTATGTAAAAAACTCTTTAGATATATTTTAAAATGTTAAAAAAATATTTTTGTACTCGTGTGACTTCCAATTTTTATTGTAAATATTATCTTTATTTTTATGTATATTAATTTATAGTATATACATATATAAATATTATATAAATTGTGATACTGATACAAGATAATTTTGAATAGCTTTGTAATTTTTTTACTTGTATATGCATCTGAATGATAATAAACTTAATTTTGATTTTATAAATGTTGTATAATTAATAAGATAGTTATTTTTATTTAATTCATTATTACAAAATATGTGCAACTTTAATAAAATTTTCTAATTTACATTTCAGAGCAAACTTAGAAAACTTAACTATTATTTGCAATGATTAATTACAAAAGTATCCCACTTTATTACTTTTACTTAATTCATACTTCAGTCATTTCTGAATCTTCAATAACAAGATCATCAAGCATCTCTTCTAATGTTATTTGTGGTAATGTTGGATCAATACAATCAGTGTCCACTGGAATTTGTTTACTATTATCACGGAATATGTTAACATTTGCTCTCAATTCTGGATCTTCTTCGAGTTCTTCCAAAAATTCATTATAGTCATTATTTTCAGAATTCATGTCCATATCTTCAGCAATATGTTTTAGTTTCCACATTCTTGCTCTACGCCTTGCTGATTTATCATGACCGTAGAATTTCTTTATTAATATCACATCAGGAACAGTATCCTGATCTAATTTTTCAAAATTATCATCATTAATGTTGTTTTCACTAAGAGCGTAACCAAGTACTGAGTCACCTGGTTTCAAAATTCCACCCAAATGACTTCTAGTATGAATTGTATTTTCATTGATTCCTAGATCTTCAGATCTAACCACCCAAACATCTGCAATAGCAAACTTATGGGAAATATAGCCTTGTCCAGGAAACTTTTTTTTATCTTTTTCTTTAATAGCTTCAATATCAATCACCACATACTCCTTTAATTGCTTTGGATTGCAAATACTATTGAATGGATGTCGCCAATAGACATTTGCACTAACTTCTGCTACCTGACCCGAAGATACATCAATTAAATGAATACCACTTGTCACCTTATATACCAAAGATATAGAGCTTATACCACCTAACTGATGTGTTAGTTTCTTTGGCAAGCATACAATACTGTCTTTTGATACAGGCACAATTTCAACACTAAAAGTAAACTTATAATTGTAGGTGTTGCTGTGAATATCATGAGACAGTAATTTTTTGGAATGCTGATAGCGACATGGTAAAACAGATATAATAAAATCTACCATTTTTCTAGCACCAGCTTCATTTGCATAAAAAAAGTCCAAACCATCATGAATAGGTTTGATACTAACTGTGTTTTCATGAGCTCTGTGTTTCAAAATAAGTTGCTCTAAATAATAAAATGTTTTTTTATTTATTGCTTTTTGCCGCACTTGAACTGAAGCATTCCAAAAATCTTTTGCTTCAGCACGATGGCAGTTGTCACACATTTGATGATTCACTGTATATTCTACTATAAAGATTTGCTGTAAGACTGCATCTGTCATTACTTCCCCTTGTATTGTTAGCTTGACCTTTATTCGCTTTGAATGTGGCTCTGTCCAGACAAAACCAGCATCCACAAGTTTTACTCTATTGAGACCTTTTAATTTCTTCAAGCATAAATGTAGAAGCTCGCGAGATTCCAATTCAGCTTTAACCCATTCTCCAGGAGGTTGTAAATATCGCCCGCAATTTTTACAAAAATATAAAGTTGCTGATTTAGGTATACCTGCAGAGATATCTACCTGGGTACGCAGACAACCCACACACATGTTCGTTGGATTTGGCTCAATTGGAGTCCCGCATTCACAGCACAAAATTTGTGCTTTATCGGGCCTTAGTGTTTCTGTTGCTAATTCTGTGAACTCCATTTTTGTAATTATGATTAAACTGCAGCTTTTTTTATACTTGACAACTTGATGAACTGATTAATTCAATAAATTATTGATGGCACTTGCACGAGTCGATGCACATTTCGCTGTAAAAATAACACATTTTTTATAATTTATATTTTTTAATGAGTGTTCTGAATAAAACACTAATAATACCAATGTTTTTCGATCAGTATTGTTCTCTCAATTCCCGTGCCATACCACTACTGCTCCACGTGCTGGAGCAGCATGAGGATTTTGTCTGCAAAAAGGTTATGTTTACCCAAAATTTCAGATTTTCAGAACGATGGAAAATGGAACATTCCGTGTTCCACGAGTCAAAAAAAGGTTGGCCGCGAAATTCAAATTCAAAAGTATAGTAATCGCGGCCCGAATTCTTAATTTCCGAGTTAGAACCCAGTCAGACAAGAACTTAAATATTCAATAAATAAAACAATAATTACAAGATAAATAATCCTAACTTTAAAAACGTCTTCTAAAAAGCGCGTAAATTCAATTCCTTCTCAATAATCATTTTCCATCCATAATTTCAAAAACGCATTCGATTCAACGCAAGCAAATCCGCTGAATTCAAACGCTCATATATACCACGCACAAAATAGCTCGCCAACAAGTCAAATAATCAAATAAAAGAATAAAAGAAGATAAAAAAAATATCTCGCGACGTTCGCGCTGGTATCGCCAGACGGCGCCGCGAGTCCGGCTCGGCGGCGATCAGTTGATGCGGGCAGTACCCAGTAAGTACAGCAACAGCGCAGCGATAGCGAGCTCTCAGCGCCTCGATATCGTATCATCCATATTAATACATTAACGGCAGCAGCACATCGCTAAACCAGCATCTAAGGAAAAATACTAACGTCTGCGCCAGCTACACTAGCTTCCAGGTGTGTGTCGATTCGCTCTCGTCAACGAGTATCCAGCCGAGAATCCGTTTCAACAGCCCGCGCATATATATAGCTTGAAGAGAATACGTCTGCTTACAGGGGAGGATTTGTTCCACGGACTTAACCTCCAAATTAAAAAAACGGAACGAGAGAGACGGAGAGAGAAAGAGGTAGGGAGCCAGCCAAGTGCGTCTTGAGATATATCTCCTGTGACTGTCTCTCTGTACGCACGTATTTGTTGCAATATACGCAGGAAGGTGGAAGAGTAGAGCTATACGAGAAAGGCTCGTCGTGGGACAGATAGAGAAAGAGAGGAAGAGAGAGATTTTTCATTCTTGACGTGGGCAGTGCCGCAGGAGGAAAAACAGTAATCTAGGTGAGTCGCTGATAAAGTGTAAACAACCGTCTGATCGATTGTACGTTGAATCTCGCGACTATTTTTTTTTTAACTTTCTTCTCGGGGATCGCGTGTGTGAGAACAGTTGGGTTTGAGTTGGGCTTATGTGCTACTTGAGTACAGTTTGAGCAAGGGATTAGAGTGACAGCTTCGCAGTATATACTGCCAACTACTGGTTTTGTTTGCTGTGCTGCCACCGCTCTTAATGAGTTTACTTTTGTGTCAATTCAGGTTCTCAATTCATTGATGTTGGCAACTTAAATTTTACATTAGTGCAATTTCTTTTGAAGCTTATTCTGTTATACTTTATGGATTGGCTTCTTATATATGCAACTGGATCATTGAACTGAATTTTCTGTTTTTCTTCCTACCATTTATCGTGTGGACTAGAATAAATATTTTTTAAATATTAGTGATCATGTTTAATTTAAGAGACAATAGGTCTATCTGAACATTATGTTAAACTATTACCTTTAAGCTTAGTGTATAAAAATTTACATTCACTTTCAATTACCAGAGAGTATCAGAACTTCCACTTAATTAAGCTCAATGTATAAGTTGTGTTATAAAAGTCAAGCCTTGTTTAATGCTTTCAACTTTCATAATCATGTTTATTTTTTTGTTTTATTTCCTTATACTGTCAATTAATATTAATAACCTTAGGCGATGATTTAACTTTTTTCTATGCATATTAATTTTATTTATTTCATTTTTAGTCATAATACATAAATTATTTACTTCAATTTTGTATATTATAAAAGTTACTCTCACACATATTAGTAATAACTAATACATTAGATTCATTAAAAAATACTAATACACTAGATTCATTAAAAAATTATATAGATGTTTTAGTATATATAATGTATGTGTTAAAATAGCAATTTTTTTAAAGGAAGATAGTAATATTTTAAACATTTTTTTAGAGCTGTAAAAATCCTTTAAATATTATTAAAATTTATATTTACTACTCATCTTTTTAAATTAAAAATTAAGTCATTTCTATAAAATAATATTGTAAATTTATATTTATATTTCAAAACATGAAATTAGTATAATGTTTCTTACAATATATAAAATAGTAAATGTGTAATGTGTATAATATAATGGTAATGTGTATAAAAATATATGGTATATATATTCATATAATTAATAAAATATTTAATAAAAATGGCCATATCAGGTTATTAACGTCACAATGTTTTTATATTTTCAAAACTAAATATATTAAAAAAATAATAACTAAGTCTATTCCAAAATCATAAAAAATATTCATAAATCTTTTTTAAAAACAACATTTTTCATTTTTAATTTAACAAAATTGTACAGTTTAACAGAAATGCTCGAAAGGACTTTTCAATTAGATGCCAGCAGGAAATACGAAAATAAACTAATACGCGCGTGTATTTCGTCAAAAGATATATTTGTTACGTATATAAAGTAATACGTTCTAAAGAAACTTTGCCGTCATTAATCAGTAGGAAATGTCAAAATAAAACGATTAGCTACCTGGAATTTTGTAGGCTATTCATTAATTATTTCTAAAATATTTTAAATTAAAGCGTTCGATCGGTGCTGTTACACATTAGTTGTTTTCTGGAAATTCCAGTAATACGTTTTATTATTAGTGAAATAACTCGTATTTTAGTATCATTATTTAAAATTGTATACTTATTGTTGAAGAAATTATTGTTAATATAACGATTGTTTTGACATTTGGAGACATGCAGTACCAATTAATAATTTAAGACCAAGTGAAAGAGCGAAGGAGAAATCTACACAGAATATTAAACGGGATCCCAAAATTTATTTCGTAAACATTAATTAGATCGCCTGGAAAATTGTTGTTCTAAAGGTTGTATATTTTACTATAAGCTATTAACGTCCATTTTTCAGAAAAACTCCATTGACTTTTCAGTAAAAAAATTATTTATGTTAAAATGTCGGTAATATCGATAAGTTTCGATTTTGATACTGATATTTTTCTTTTAATAATTTTTTTAACAAAATTAAAGGAACTCTGAAAAACGTTCGATGTCAAGGTTTTGTAAAACATACAATCTTTAAAAAAGACATAATAATTTTTGAGTTTCTGAATAATATTATGAAAAGATATCTACTTGACTCTTTCACACCCTCTCAAAGAAAGTAAAGTAATTTGACCATTTATGTTATAAAATGTTTTATTATTTTGACTTCCCTTTGATTTTTACACTTATTAGATAAAAGTCAAGGCTTACAAATTTCAAAATATTAATTTTCATTCAAAAATTCAAAGAAGTCTTGGTACTCAATCCTTCCTTTCTAAAAGTCAAATATCTCCCAGAATCAATAGAATCTCGACTCTAAAGAAGAAAATCCCAAACTCCCATTGACCTGAAACTCAAAAAGCCTCAAATTTTTTTTCTCTTTCTCTCTCACGCGTGCCATTTCATAAGAGGGTCACTACTCACGCCTTCAATTGCGAAATTTTTATGCTCCAATCGCGCGCGGTCGTATTAACATATATGTAAGAGAGCAGATATTTGGGATGGGAGAAAGAGAAAAGCATGATTTAGTTAAAGAGATTTTGATTATATCATGATAAGTACATTGAACATTTTATTTGTCAGTTGTGTGCAAAAATAGGTTGAATTCAAGGGAATGATTGTACGAAAAACGGTTGCATTTAAAGTAACATGATGTAGGCTCGATGTAGTTTGTTTACCATAATTCAAATTAGTAGAAGAAAAAGTTTAAAACTGAGAAATAAATTTAAGCTTTATTGGCATTAATTATAATATTTATTCGAGTAATACGCTTTAAAATCCATTTAAAACTAATTACTTCGGTACTAATTAGTTTTTAAAATAAAGTATAATAATTCAATAAAAGGTTAAATTACCTAAAGTCATAAAATTCTGTAATGAGAATTTTTGAAAATTATGCTGATTGTATAAACTTAAATTAGTCATTCAGTTAAAATATTAATAACCCATAAAATAAAATTTTTTCTCTGCTAAGTAAATTATTAATTATTATTATTACTACTATTTAATATTATTATTATTATTATAAATTTGGTAAACACATATTTACACTAAAACTGTGCTCTCCAACATTTATATACATTTAGGTTCTCAAAAGAGAACAGCAAAATACTTAATTGTTTAAAATTTATAAATCAATCGTTTATGATGAGTGAAAATTTTACAATTATAATTTTCTCTTTAATATCGATAAAAAAATTCGCAAATTTGGATAAAGTGATTCATGGCAGCACTGTTTGTTGTGGGTTCTTCGACGAAAATGAAGTACTAAAAAGGTCATTTTTGTCGAGTAACCCATGATAGTTTCGAAAACTAAACGTTGTATATCATTACTTTAATTTTAAACGATTAAAATTTGCGTAATAAAAAAAATTAAAATGATTATTATTCTGTATATCCTACTTGTAAGACCTTCATTTTTTACGGGACGTCGCCATCAAACAGTTCATGGGGGATGATAAGCTTCGAAATATAACCCTTATTTAGTCAGTGTTGTTTATACGATTAATCCTTTCCACGTTTTTATCCGATTCTAATACACTGTTCACTTGTTCATGTTATTATCACGATTAAGTAAAGACTCACATCTAAAACAGCGCATAGGCGGTTAAATTTGGACAAATTTTTGTAAAACTTATTCAAGTTATCCCACCTGCCTGCGAACGTCATTGAAAAGACCCTACTGGTGCGGTTATTCGCACCCAGAAACCTTTTCAATTGTGCCTCTCCGAATAAAAGTATTAATTTTATCTCATAATGAAGTTACTATTATATTGTTTCTTATTCATCGTTTATGGCTTAAAAAAGTTGTAATGGAAAACAATAAAATAATTAATTATTTATACTGATAACGTATCCATAGCATAGATTTTCGTACAATTTAGGCATAAATAAATATACATCCAAATCAATTTTAACAACTCGCCATTATACATCTAGCAGCCGAGTTTAAGGATACGAATTCCCATCCAACTTAACGCAGAACATGAAATTAACGCATGCGGAAAGGGTATAAATGTAAAGAGAGCGCGAGGCTGTCAGGTGTCCGGTAAGGCTTCGAGAAAAATAAGTTAGATATGCGGAGAAAGCGAGCGAGGGAGGGGAGAAATGGCGAGAATCGGCGGAGGCTCGTCGACGATAAAATGAAATTATCAGAGAACCCAGCTACTTACACGACTTTATACGCATGAGTGAATAGGCGAACGACGTGTTTATGAAAATATCGGTATGTAAAGACGGACGGAATAAATCGATTTTACAAAAAGCTGTAATAAAATTAACTAAAATCAACTGTAGTTATCAAAAAATATGTATCAGCAATCAGATCATCTAACCAGGGCATAACTTGAGCTTATTTAATTTTCTGTTCCGGTGGGTAAAAAATGCTTTCATCCGATGAATTCAATTTTTTGCTTCTCATTGATCTTTATTTCTAATGTCATGAGTGCTTCCTTTCAAAAAGATTAAAATTTCTATTGAAAATATTTAAAACGTAAGCTTCATTGTGCCAAAATAATTAATCAATATTACTAACTACTACGCACTACTTATATCAGTAACCATACTTCTCATTATCTCCATCGCACTAGCCTAAAATTCACTGTATTCTACCACAAACGAACACCCATCAAATCTAACCGCTCCAATCTCCTCTAAACGCTGCCAAAAAAAGAAAAATTCCCGATTAAGAAATTCCCATTGACGAAAATTAGAATGTCCAATAAGCCAAGAAAACGCAAGAGCGGCTCTCGCAGTCCACTTACATCGTCTGGAGGTTACATGTGGAAATGACAGTATATACCCGCCCGAGCGTGTGGGGATATCTCTTAGTTTCTCCAGCTTCGCCGTCGCGGCTCGCTTAGCGTCTCTGTCGCGCGTGTTATATAAGCGCGAGCACAAGTGTATATGTATACGCGCGTGAGCGTGACGATAGCGGCCGGCCATCTTTACGCTTCGGCAACGGCGCGCTTTTCTCCGGCGAATCAAACGGCGAACGCGCGTGGAGGATGATGTGTGGATGCGCGGGATGGTAATGATTAATAAGCTGGGTGTTGCGTGGATTGTACCGAATGAAATGTGCTTCTTCCTGATGATTAAAAGTAAGGTATCTGATTGTTGATTTAGATTTGGTGACTATAGTTCGGTTTGATGAGGCTCAAACAAAATTTAAATGATTAAGCTTAAAAAGTCGTCTGCATTCCATTCGGGTTTTCAAAAAATGTAATCTATTGCGTTTACTTATACAATAAAAATATTTGTAAATTATTTGCAGAAACAGCACTACAAACTTTATTTTATCCTAGAGAAGAATTTACCTGAAAAGAAAACAAAAATTAATCATAATTTAATCTTATCATTTCTAAGATAATGTAATTGCTAATTACAGTTTATTGAATACATTGTTTGCAAAGGAGAATCCGTGGAATTTGGAAACAAAATTTTATCTGTTTTACGATGTTCGAGGTAAACATTAAAAAGACATTATCTTTTATCTTTTAATATTTTAGTCTCATTTTTTTAAAAAGATATAAATCAAGTCATATTTAAAATATAGTTAATTTGTATCATTCTTAAAAATAACTAAATTCTTTACTTTTTAAATATCACGTTTTAAGGTTTTTAATATACTATATAATTGGTAAACATAAATATGTTTAATACCTGTTTCAAAAATCAGGTTCTTTTTGGATGAGTCGTTTAAATGTAGATAAATTAGAAGTCTGAGCTTCAACTGCTATTTGAATACTGATTGTTTTTAATTAATTATATTAAAGACAGAAATATTTAAATAATAAAATATGAATGTTGACAAATTTCAAGAAAAGCAAACTACAACATTTTCTACAACTCAATTTCGTGCAATAACTAAAATAAATAAATAACACAAGCCGCAAATATAATAATCTGTCAATTCCGTTTGTATACGATCAAAATTAAATTCACGTGATTCATCGCAACGCAAAAAGTCCCCATGCAAAAATACATCCACCTCCATTAAAACTAACAAATCTATCCAATCAAAGTCCACAATCTCAACGAGAGAAACTTTTGAATAGAAACTTACTATCTTCATGGATCCTATATAACCAGCGAATTCAAAACCGGACCAAACCAGCACCGACCGCGACTCAAAGCGACAGCCGGAGAGAGGAAAAATCTGTTTGGAAAAGCTCGATCGAATTTTCCTCTCAAGGTTATTGCCACGTTTATAACAGGTCCAATGTGCGCCCGAGCGCTCGTGTAATCACGTCTTAGAGCCCGCTGCAATCATTCGTTTTACGATTCCGTGGCTGCATCTGGCAAGTGTGGAAGACAAATCGGTCGAAGTCAGCGTGCGGTTACAGGTACATACACACACCTATCATCGCGATGAGACGCAGTCGTGCGCATTTGTAATCTAATCAGCAAGATGTGAGCTGACGCGAGCCATGCGTTCTTTTGCTAGAGCGAGATTTCATATACGTAGTCCGTCTTCCTCTTTGAGAGCTCTTTTTGTGAGATTGTTGGTTTTTTTTTATGGGTGATGGGATGGGCAAGGATGATGGAGTTTAAATTGGGAACTGGTACTGGATTGATGATGCGTAATGCCTAATCGTGCCGGAGTGATTTTGGTTTAAATATTAATAGCAGTTAGCGTGATAATTATAGCATAATTTTTTTTTAAACATCTAATGTAGTTATTAAAATTTTCTTGCTAAAAGTAGATATTATAGAAATACATATTTTGTAATTTTCCATATACGTTCGCCACTGTTTTCCACATTATATCTTCAAATCACACTAGTATGCTGAACAAATTAACAAAATTGATGCTTTTATGATTACCAAAACGTTACTCATATTTGCACGAGTAAGGCGTAAACTGCTATTGTGACCGTCTATTGCTATTCATGAGAACGACAAACATTTTGTCTGCTTCTTAATCTTCCAACCATTCAAATGAAATCTACTAGGACTTCTTTTGATAATTTCATCTTTTTATTTGAATACTATTGAATAAAATACTTTAAAAAGACTTGTAGTTTATTTAGTATTGTTGATCAATTTAGTATTGATAATCAATTAAAATAATTTATTTCTTAAAAAAAACTTAATCATTCTTATTACAACCCAACTGCTGATTTACATGAAGAAAATGTTAAAAACGTGATGTCTAGTTGAAAATACATTGAAATCTCCTCTGGGGATCATCCTTAGAACCTGAAATCGTCCAGCATTGACTTTGCTGTCGTACGATACAGTCGAACAATTGTGCCTATAACTCCGTCAAACGATTCGGCCGTGGCCCAAGTTGACAGCAATTTAAAGTCTACCCTTCTCCATTAAGTCATGATGGATCGCGCAAACAAAAGACGCCGATTTCTAAGCATCTAAACTCTACAAACCAAGAAGCGCTAACTATTGCCAGATCTTTTCTTACTATGCGAAATCGCGTGGATGCGGGGTATCAAAATTGAGGAAAAAAGAGCTAATTTCAAAATTGAGCTTCAGATAAATTGGATAACCAATTATTTAATAGTTCTCAAGTTCTACTGATAAGGTTTATTAAGACTAACGCAATTGTTTAAGTGTTTTTTAACTTTATGGAATATAAAGTCTTTTAAAATTTGTTATTTAGTTTTCACTGATAAATAACCTTATAAATGTCGGTTTTAAATATCATTGACACTTCATACTAAGGAAATTCATCTGGTAAGAAAATTGAATTATAGGTTTTAATGAAATTTAATATTATACGTAAACATATAAATATATTCAAAATTCTCTTTTTTGGAGTTTTTTACATTACAGTATATCTATGTATGTGCAAAATCCGAGAATATTTTATTATTTTCGATTTAATTAATTTTATTATTATTCAATCAATCTTTGAGAGTATTTGTGAAAAATTAACATACATTCTTATAGTAAATTACATAATTGCAATTTTTATTTACACATTTTAAAACTACCGTATTTACATATTTAAAACTGTTTATATAGAAAATTTGTGTAATAAAATTTCCGAAATAAATATCTAAAAATATTTTTTACCGTTTAAAATACTCGTGGAATATATTTAAGCGCAAGAATTAATAAGTTAAAAAGTAAAACTATACGCTTAATCTTAAAATCATAGTCAAATTGCACTGAATTTTCTTTACATGAATAGATTCAATTATTTATTTCTTTCACATAATTGTAGATTTGTATAAATTGATTGATTTAAAAGATTTAATAAAGTATACATTTTCATATTAATATAAGTTATAAATAAGATAAATTTAACTAGCAATGCACCAGATAAACTTACTTTCTTTTGAAAAATACTGTGCCTAAATAAATGTCATTAGATCTGTTGTGCTTTAGACATTATGTCTACTATATTATTCCGACAACCAGGAAAGTGTCTCACATTCTTCATGTTTTTCCGTGACGCAGCAGCAGCACGACGAATGGACGCATGCCAACAATCGAAGTAATGGATAATGAAATACAAACATCTAAGAAGCTAAGGGACGGAGAATCACAAATGAAATTCAACTGGAAACCAAAGCCAATCCTTGCTGAGGAATTTATTCAAAATCCACGACTTGAGAAAGCCTTCATCGGTGTTTTGAAAGAGAAACAAGGGATTTCTAAAGCTATAGCCGGTTTGGCTAACTGTTTGCCTAGTCCACAACATTTAAAGCGATGCTCTGGTTTAAAAATCTATCTAACGCCTGTTCAGAATATGGATGGCAAATCTGAGAATCTCAAGGAATTTTTGAGACAAAAAGGATTTGACCTATCCCTTTTTGAAAATGAATTCGAGATAGCCGAGGTGTCGGCAGATGCGCCTAGAACTAAGTCACAAATGGCCTACGCCTCAAAGTTTTGGCCAGTGAACTTTCATCCTGATTTGAATCTTGAAGGTTTGATCTCTGGATCCATCTTCGATGATGCGCAACTGGATTCGATCGAAAGATGCATGAAGTTAGCTATTTCTGCAGCAGAAGGAACCGCAGTAGGTTCGGAAGAATGCAACGGGAGTACCTTAATAATCGATCCTGATGAAGGAACAATTCTTTCGATGGCTTCCTCTTGCATGGATCAGCATCCAATGTGGCATGCTTCAATGCTGGCTATAGATTTAGTGGCTAAACATCAAGGTGGTGGTGCATGGAAACTTGATTATTGTATTCAAGACCAAATAGATAATCAACTCAAAAGAAAGTTTAATGATACATTACCACTTCGATATCCTAATACTTTAGCCAGAATAGAAACACCTCAGTGTGGCAGCTTATCGTTCAAAGTAGATCACAAGAAAAACAAGAATACTAAAAGAGAATCCGATGAGAAATATGGTCCGTACCTTTGCACAGGATACTGGGCAATCCTGCTGCAGGAGCCATGTCCTCTATGCGCGATGGCCTTGCTTCACTCGAGGGTGTCAAGAATATTTTACGGTGCGGCTAATCCTCGAACCGGTATCCTGGGTAGCAGGGAAACGTTGCATTCGGTGCCTGGACTTAACCATCGGTATCAAGTGTGGAGTAGTGTTTTGGAGGACGAGTGCGTTAGGACGTTAGAAAAGTGTCGCAAAATAGATAGTTAAAGTGCAGATTACTCGTTTAAGTGATTTTATACAAGAAAAGATTTTTTAGGAATTATTGTTTTAATTGTCTTATTATTAGTTAAATGAAACTAATCTTAAATAACTTTTAAAAGTTTGGTAAAAAATGAAAAGTATACAAGTATAATTTTATTGTGTATAATGAAACTAAGACCATAAGTCGACAGAAATATATAAATTGTAAAGTTTTTACTAATTTTTTATTCAATTTATATTTTGATAAATAAACATTTTCAAACCAAATTACTGTTGTTCAATATTTTTACTACAAATAATGAGTTCTTACCTTAAAAATATAAGTATTCAAAAATTTTAATGTTGAATTAACATTAAAATAAAAAATTTGTTTACTTAATTAAGACATAATAATAAACTTTTTTTATGCAGAATAAACTGCAATTTTTAATTATATTTGTATCTTTAAGTCAAAACAATAAAACATTATGCATATTATATTATTTCAAAGATTTTAAAACAACTATTAACGTGTAAATTTAAACAAAATTAAATAATACGAGTCTTAGTTTGTAACATCTAGTAAAAAAGCGTCAATTACACGATGTTTATAAATTTTCATTATGTGTATCATATTATAGCTCTTAAATGGTAGATAATTTGTCGAATCTTAACTCAAAGTACATAAATACAGAAAAGCGCATCGACGCATAAACTCGAAGAGCAACCGGTTTTCCGACTTAACGGAGTGTACGTTATATTGAAAATATAGGACGATACAAGTCAGGTTTTCGATTAGAGTATCAGTTAAGTATTTTAAATTCTCTATATTTAATTTGAAAAATTTCTACGTAAAATAAAATATCAATTAATATATGATTGATACAACAATATAAGTGTCAATGATATTAATAATATTTAATCGATACTTTTCCATAAAAATCAGCTTATATAGACTAGCCAATGTAAGTACATTATAGACAAAAAATAAATAAACCTCTAAAAACTGTATTATATAGTAAAACAAAGAAACGCCAAAAAACATATTTGAAAAAGTTAAAATTTTATAATCGGAAGAATTTTAAGTGCAAAGTTTTAAAATCCCATTCAAAGAAATTTTGGCGTGTAACAATTTATTCGCTTACCCCAAGCCTGCATCCTCAGATCCAAAATCAGGTGACTTAGTTAAATCAGTCACAAACTAATTTAATTAAATTTAAGTCTAATCAAAACAATTAGTCTCATATCATGATTATGAGTGATATGATGATGTTAGTAAAGTCATTATTCCGTAATTTAAGTACCATGATATTCCTTGCTCAAGCGTTTTAATAGACTCTCACATCCCGAGTACTGAAACATCCATCATTCAGAGATCCGTATACTTCCAACCAAACCCCTCTTTGGAAGGAAGCGAAAAATGAAAAAGCATCGCGCCTTCCAAGTCGTCCCTCTCGGGCAGAACCGCGGCGGGTAAGAGAGATAGAAAGAGAGTCGCTCCAGCGTCGACCTTTCCCATTGACACCAATCACGCCTGATATTCCAGCAACGCTCTTCGTGGCGGAATAAATCGCGTCGTAGCAGCAGCAGGCCAATTGTCGCCGCCGCAAGCGAGCTGCGCAGGGGATCGTTTTTCCTCGGCCGGGTATTATACTCGACTCGCTGCAATCTAACTGACACGTCCAGAAAGAGATTCGATAGTTTTCAAGTTAAGAGTGATAACGTTTACAAAGAGAACTGACCGAAAAATGATTTTCTAAAATAATAATTATTTTTATATATGATAAATACAATTTTAAGTGGATTTCACTTTTTGGAATATAAATTTTGGCTTTAATACAGTTAAAATTAAAAATAGAGCATCGAAGCAATAAAATGGTATTTTGTGCCTATCAGAGCGAAAGTACAAACTCGAATCTATTTTGCGAAATTACTTTTCTTTTGATTGAATTGATTTGAGATTACTTTGTGACGTAAACATTGAAGAAGCATAAATTTGAATCCATTGTAAATATATATTTTATAATATTAGCATTTTACTTATTCCCTGTAGATAACAAAGCACCCACTTTATGCGCCTCGTGTAAATAAAATCGTATTATGGACCATGGGAGTAAATAAAGAATAGCTTATATCGCA